>JAQFVV010000016.1:918703-1118995 GCA_028023455.1 Epiperipatus broadwayi
ACCATAAAAAAAAATTGTTATACACATAAATATTTTTATCTCTGTAAAATTAATAAACAAATAATTTTCATACATTCAAGATCATTTATGAAGCTCAAAGTTATTATTAGTAAGACATTCTTGTTTTTAATCGATCTGAATAGTCTTTAAAAGTTCTTTAAATAAAAATATACCACTTTATTGCTAAAATGTTTATTAAGACTGATATCATAAAGAAAATAGATATAAAAAGTCATATTACCGATCTTTTGTTTGTGGCGAATTTCCAAGGGTTCAAACTTGTCTTGTATAATGTTTATATTTCTGCAGCTACTATGTTTGGGAACAATCTCTTTCTTGAGGTGTATAACTATTTGATGATGGTGACTCTATTGAGGTTATTTGCTTTAGTGGACAATTTGGAAATCATTATATTAATTTTTCTTCTCTTCCTGTCAAGCATGTGGATGAAATACAGCAGTTGTTTTCCCATTTGTAAATTTTCTTGAGTTTAAAATCAGTTGTTGGAACAATTAATTGGACTTGATGATTAATATTTATCAGTAGATTAATTCATCTTCTTTGAATGCAGGTGAATGCTTTCTTCCTTCTATTAAAAACATCTTATTTCTCTGGTCAGTTGAAAGGTGTAGAATATTATTTTAGACACATCTTTTCTTTCCTATGTGATGTGCAGCTTCCTCCAGATGGTCCGGAATCGATGGGACATACATATAATTTTTCTAGCAAGCCATTTTTTTTATATTTTCAGCATTCAATATTATAGTTTAATAATCTGAATCAATCACAATAATCTTAATAATAATTCAAGACAGCTTTTTATATCCAATTTTTAGCTACCTTAACCAATCAGAGATAGCATCACTTGCTATTTTTGGACAAATTTGTTTTAATTAGATCTCTAATTTATTTTCAACCAAAGTATTTTTCAACTGAAAAGTTTAATCCTTTTTCCAGACACTTTTGTTTAAAAAAAAAAATAGACTCAATCCTTATTTCCTTTCTTTTCTTTTTTCTTTTTTTTTAACATCCAGGTAACACTTCAAATCTTTGAGCTTCCTTCTTTAGATCTTGAGATAAGACAATTTCAAAACTCATTATAAGCTTCCAAAGTGAAACAATCATTTACAAAAAAAATTGCTACAAAGATCGATATCTGATTAAACAGATTTCCTCTTTTAACAAAAAAAATTGTACAAAAAAAAATAATTTGACAGATTTAATACTTCCTTTTCTTTCAATATTTAGGAAATGTAAAATTTTGTATGTAATGTACACACATCCTTCATTCTTTCAAATCATTCATAAACTAACCTTAAATACTATAATTGCTAGCTTAGTAATTATAACCCAATTATTTAATTAAATCTGTAACTTTTAAATCCCACTTATAATTAAAGAAAAGCAAAATAAAAGTATAGAATAAAATATTAGAATTGATCAAGCATAGGTTAGTTTTAAAGAAAGTTAAAATGTTGAATATTTGAAATATAAAACAAATAAATAATTTACACATACATTGCCTATATGTATGCATTATAACTTTGCTTTTTAAAGAAAATTTAAATATTAAATAGTTTAAATGTGTGTATTACCTTTCTATCAACACACAAACAAGTAAAGCATATAATTGTTGACCCATTCTTTCTCTGTTTAAAGCTTTTAGAACTGGACCTTGTAGGGTTTAAACTTGGATGCCCTACAACTTCCTTTATGGTTATATAAAATTGTGATGATGATTTTGTTTTACCTTTTCTACATGCACATTACTATAAATTTGGCTAGTGACCAAATTGTAATGGCACAACTTTCTCCCCCTTCGGATAAAATCATCAGCACTTTTGTTTTAACTACATCTAAAAAAAAATCCTACCTAATAAATACACTAATAATAATAAACACACTAATATATATAAAAAAAAAATTAACTACTGGTAAATATATTTTTCATTAGAAAACCTAAAAGTAATTTATTTGGAGATCTTTGCCAGGCTATTCTGCTGAAGTATAAGGGATCAAACTCCTAGCATTATAGGTCCCCTTATTCCCATCAAGAGCAGCAAGCATAAAGGCATTATCCCCTATTTTTTTAGTAATTTGGAATGGCTTTTTCTTTTCAAATCATATTGTGGTCTGCATAAAAATGCACCTGTACATCCAGTCCCTTTTTAATACTTCCATTTTTCATCTTGACTGGATATTTATAAAACATATCTGGAGGAATTATTTTATATAACCTCCTATTACAAACTCCATTTAGAAATATGGACTCTTGGTACCATACATAATATTCTTTGAAGTTTTTCAGAGAGATTGACTCTCTATACCATACATACTTTATTTTTAAACTTTCCAGAAAGATTGACTCCCTGTACCATATATAATTCATCCTTAAATCTTCCAGAGAGATTGATTCTCTGGGCCATGTATAATTTATTTTTAAATTTTCTAGAAAGGTTGACTCTTTGTACCATATATAAGGCACATTTAAATTTTTAAGAGCATTTACATTTTTCAGAGAGATAGATTCTCTGTCCCATATGTAATGGACATTTAAACTCTTCAGAGAGATTGACTCTCTGTGCCATGTATAATTTATTTTTAAACTCTCTAAAAAGGTTGACTCTTTGTACCAAATATAACTTATTTTTGACTTTTCCAGAGCAGTTGAATTTTTCAGAGAGATTTGGACATTTACATTTTTCAGAGAGATAGATTCTCTGACCCATATATAATGGACATTTAAACTCTTCAGAGAGATTGCCTCTCTATACCATATATAAGGTATCTCCAATCTATTTAAGAAGACAGATTTTTGAAACCACACATGCTGGTTAGTTACTAGATTGAGAACTACAGACTGTTGAAACTTTTGTTCTCTTTCTAAAATATCTGGTTTCATCTCCATTATTGCCTCTCTTAAATCAATCATCTTATCGGATGCATGAAGTTTTTCCTCCAACTCTCTTTTCCTTCTTTTCACTTCATGATCTATCCCAATCTGCTCTCTGTCCATCACCTCATGTATTCTTTTTACTGAGAGATTAGATTTTATGGCTACTATTGGCCTTTCCACTTCTTGTGATCTACTCCCCTCTATCAGTATATTAGCTGATTTACCTATTTCTTCCTCTAATCTCTCGCTCCTTTCTCTATTATCAGTAGTCTGACTATCTTCTATTATACTTTCAGTAGTTTTCTCTATATGAGGTTCTTCGATCTCTGTTTCCCAGGTCATGATCATTTGGTTGTTGCTTTCAATAGAGTTATCTATTTTTGCTTTGAGATCTTCTCTCAAACTCTCTATACTGTGCTTACTATCTTCTCTTAAACTTTTATTATCTTCTTTTAAACTCTTAGTATCCTCTTTTAGACTTTCTATATTTTTCTCCATCTTCTGTTCCAGATTTATCATACTTTGCTTACTCTCTTCTCTCATACTTCTGAGCATCTGCATTATCATGTCCATGTCTGATGGTGCCATCTTTGCTATCTGAGCCTCTTCCATACTATAATTTAGTTCACTCATGTTATAAAACTATGTACATCCCATCTGTACTTCCCTGACCATCAGAAATCCACACATCTTCTCCCTGTCTGACACCTATTCTGACCAACTGACTGATTTGATTTTCACCTTATTATGCATTACAAATACAACAAAAAAAATTGTTAATATCCTTATTTAATGAACTACACAACAATAATCTATATAGTGCATGTCTGTCTGTAATAGCCCAAATTATACCTTCATCCATTTTCCCAGAAATCCGACAGATATTGACAGTCCACAGAATGACTAGCAGTTCACAATCTTGAGATAAATAAAAGAATTCAGTCACAGCACTATAATCACACAATGCATCACGAGCACTCAGAAGATCATCCCAATTCGATCACTATTAACTACCACAACCCTTGATTAAATGAAGCAAACTCTGTTGCAATAAAAGATGTATTAAGTCTTAGGGGCTAAAATAGATAAACTATGCCTTGCTCTCTCTCTTGGAGTCTTATGTGGCAAGTATCAAGGAATGCCCTGCTTATTATAGACTACAAAAACGAAACCTTGCTCTCTCTCTTGGAGACTTATAGGTTGATATCATGGCAGGTCTACTGTTAACTGCTTCATGAAAAAATAAAGATAACATATAAATTGGGTTGGAGCAGTGAATGGGTTTGATCATTCATAAGTTACACGAAATACATAGCATTCTCAAGGCAATGACAAAACTCTCCACTCATCATCAAAACTGCAATCTAACCAACCAAACTCCAACGATCAACCATCCAATCAAACCTCTAAAATCATAGACTTTTTACAAAATGAACTCCCCAAACACACATGAGACTACTATTCCATAATTCATCACTATTACTATGCCTATCCTATCTGGCAATAAATTATTTTAATGTTCCACAAAAAAAATCTATTATTTATTTCACCTTTGTCTTAAGTTGTGATATTCATCTCTATTTTCAAAATTGATAAAAAAAAATAAGCAGTTTTATGGCTGTACCCATTTTATCATCATCAATGAAAAATTAAATCATATTAAACATCATCATCTAAAATAAGACTGTTTGGCCAAGAAAATTTTGTAAGAAAAAAAATTTTACTGAAAAAAAAATTTTACTAAAAAAAAAATTTCTCTATTTTTAACCACACATCTCCCATCATTCTATAGACTCTCTTTTTCAGGTATATGGCAAAATATCAGGCCCCACGTTGGGCGCCATTGTAACATAAATTAAAGTAGTCCAAAACATATATATAAGAATTATAAACAAATTATGAGCAAATTATTAATAACAAGTATTATAGCAATCATGTGAAGGGAAATCACGTGAAGTGAGTACACTAATAATTCAATAAAATATAACTCAGGTATAGTAATATCTTTTGAACTCATTTATTTTGGTTACAATATATATATATATATATATATATATATATATATATATATATATATATAGAGATAGAGAGATAGAGAGAGAGAGAGATGGGTTAGACTTATACTATGATGTAATCTATTTTCCAAGCAATATTTAATTCTAAAGAAGCATATAATTTGTTTGTACTGAATGTTTCTTGTATATATAATTACAGGGATGTAAACTCAGGATTTTTCAGTCTATTCATTGTCCACTTTAGCTAGCAATTGATACATATCACATATACATGTAAAAAGGATACATAATTCCCAATGTACATATTTTATGCAGAATCACCACTCATGAGTTGGGACAAATCATGATCTCCCAGACATATATAAAATCAGTCCTTGGCTTATATCAAGATAGCAATTCTGCAAACTTTAATGAACAGATTTATAAACTAAAGATATGCACATACATGCAACACTGATCTTTTATAAGCTAAATTGCCAACTCCATAGAATACATTTAACAGTGATGAAATTGTAGAAATATGTATAAATTATATATTTTGAAAGTCAAGAAAATTTTCATTGCAAATGTCATTATATATAAATATAATGAAAGCAAAAAATCAAACTGCAGTATGTGGAAAATTACACAGAAACTTGTCTAACTGCTGAACGCATAAAATGAGTCCATAATTCTTTAAATGCAAGAAGATATATAAGTCAAGATTGAGACCAAAATGACTGATTGGATATATTCTTTTGGAATTTTAAATTGAGCCTATTTCCATGTGACACTTTATGTAGCTACAGTGTCTAAAATTTTATTCTCACAGTTATTGTTTACTGGTTTTCTTGATTCATTTTAGTTAGGCTTTGTTGTACCTGCAGTAATTAAAATTTTATCCATGCATTTGTTAATATTTCAAATGGTTCTATCATGAACATTTTAGAATTGCAGGCACACATGACTCATTTTGTCTATTTGGCAGATAGATATAAGGTTTTTTGAAGAGTTATTTGATATTATGGTTGATAATTTTTTATTCTCAAAATACATACTTAATTCTTGCTATAATTTTTATATTCATCACCAATACCAACTTGTAAATAAAAATGGTAATTCCAAAACCAAAAAAAAAGTCTAGTGATCAGAGAATAATTGTTTTCGCCACAGCTTTGAAGCAACAATTTAAATACAAAAAATACCATTAATAAAATCATGTAAAAAATGGTATGTCTTCATGTTGGATATCATTTTTTGTAATATATATATATATATATATATATATATATATGTGTGTGTGTGTGTGTGAATTCAATGGTATCTAAATCAGGTAATTTTATCATGATTATGATTATTATATGGATTTTAAATTTAGGTAGTTTTTAAATTTGAATTACAAATACAAATAAAGAAAAACATCAATATATAATGTAGCAGTCACTTATTTATTCCATTTGATCATGGATATCATCACCAGATCACTGCACACTTTGAAAATTTATTAACCATGATCAAAAGTGAATGATAATGATGATCTGCACCATCTACACCCAGGGAAGTAACAAGAGATTTTAACTATTTATTCAGACAATTGAGAAATACAACACTAAGACAAACATCAGCAAAATTAAGATTAAATAATTTAAAATTTCTTTAAATTGAAGCAAGAAATAAAAGATAAAATAAATCTAGAAAACAAAATATGAACATTGATCTAGATTTATTAGTGTATTCATCCAAGATTTTATATGAGTTCTAAAAATATTAAAACATTAAACACTGTGACAGATAAGTTTGTTTTTTCACCTACAATTTAACAGGAAATTGATTATCTTCCTGCTGGCAATTTATAAAAACCAATTCTAGCTTCCTAATTTAGAGATATCAAAAGGATAGAAGGAAATTAACAAAACAGCACAAGAAAAGCATTCTCTAGTACCTTGAAAATAGAGACATCATTTTCCACAGGATAGCTTATTATGTATCACATTTAAGGCAATTGATGGTTAATTCCACATACAATACAAAAAAAACATGAAAAATGATTATAATCTTATATAATCTAAAACAAAATCTCCAATTTCAAAAAAATCAGAACATTAAACATGATAAACTACAAGCCAAAAGATTTGCAGTCTGCAGGAAATGCAAACTAAACTAGTTAAAATTAATTTTAGGATAATACAAGAACATGTGAGTAAAGCAAATTACAAAGATCTGCTAAACGTTTACCAAGGGTTACTAAAATAAAAGGAGACATTAAGCATATACAATATAATCACTCAATACACTATTCTTATAAATAAATTTAAAATAAACATGGAATCTTAAAACTAAGATTCCAGCATTCCCTATAAATACAATAATATCACACAGGATAAAAACTCAAATTATTTAAAATGAACATGCAAAAAAAGATTAATTTTAAGATTAAACTGAGACTTTAAAAAAAACTCTGGAAAGAATGATGGAAACACATTGTTATGTCAAAGTATAAGTTTAAAACCACAGAGGTCTTTCAGCATGGCACATATAGTTAATTCTACTAAAGAGTTTCAGTAAAGACTTTAGGTTTTCATTTTTATTCAGAAAACAGGAGGCGGTGTTAGAGATCAAATCTGATTTGAGCTCTTATGACATGATTTTGCAGGGAAGATTTGGGATCTGGAGCTCATATTTACTTGCCTTTTTTTTTGTACAACTATTTAATTAATCACAAGAAACTTTTTGATTATTTTAATTAAAAACATCTTTTTCATAAAGAATATTTTTGACAGATCATAATGTATAAAAGGAAGACAAGTTATAATTATTAGTTTCTAATTTACCTCTAAATTTTTCCTATACTTTATTTTTTTAACTATTGAATTATGATTTTTTTAAATTTATATATCTTTTTAATAAAAAAATACAAATGAATTATGTAACTCATACACACACACACACACACCTTTGCAACACATGTACATAATACTGTTACAATATATATATATATATATATATATATATATATATATTGTTTAATCGATTTGCTCAAAATATGAAAATAAAGATTGATTATGATGAATTAGAAGAAGTTAACAGTTACAAATACCTTGGTCAGATTATTAATACAGATGGAAACATAATGGAGAAAATTAATCAAGAATTAAACTTGGTTGGAGTGCTTTTGGTAGAAATAACTTGATACTAAAAAGAAATATGCCTATGTGTTTGAAAAGGAAGGTTTTTAACAAATGTGTTTTACCAGTTTTTACTTATGGATCTGAGACTTGTACATTTAATAGAAGAGCAATACAGAGACTTCAGACCACTCAAAGAAGTGTGGAGAGATGTATGTTGGAAGTAACAAGAAGAGATCGAAAATGCAATGCATGGGTAAAAGAACAAACAGGTGTTACTTACCTTATTGAAAAAATTAAAAGAGTGAAGTGGAGTTGGCTGGACATATTGCTAAAAAAGTTGAAAATAGATGGACATTTGAAATTTTAAACTGGATTCCAAGAGATTGTAAAAGATCCAGAAAGAGACCACATGTGAGATGGATGGATAAAATAAGAAAGTGTGCAGAGTGGTGTGGAGAAGTTAAGCTAAAGATCGGAGAAGATGAATTAAACTTGGAAAGACCTTTAACCTGCAGTGGATTGATAATGGTTGAAGATGATATATATATATATATATATATATTCATAATAAATTTATTATGATATATATATATATATATATATATATGAATTCATAATAAATTTAAAATTTAGCTATTATGCACATTTAATGTACTTAATAAAGAGTTAAAAACAATCAATAAAAAAGTCATTGTTTTATCTTTTCAAATTCAATTCACTAGAATGAAATTTTAATTTTATGAATGAAAAATAGATATTTTTGAAAATAAAAATATACATAATATTAAAATTTTTAAAGATAACTAACTATCTAAAGGAAGATTCTAACCTATTTCTATATAGCAGTCTGAAATCAATTTATTTTTCTTTTTTTTTAAATATCAGCCAAAAGAAATAATAATAAAAAAGACTTCTAATGCTATGTTTTTTCTTCTTCTTTTTCTTCTTTTCTTCAGAGTTTGAAAGTAAGATATTATCTAGGAAGCACTCAAGTTGAAACGAACTCAGATTTAACTCAGGGCTCAATTACAATAAAAATACCATGTTTCTTTCAAACAATACTAAACTTAAAACCAAAAAAAGAAATAAAAAAAGAAATGTATATGTAGTTGTTAATATTAGAGTTCATATATATATATATATATACTAATAAAAATTGTTTGAATCGAACAATTCTCCTTTCTTCCCCACCATGAATTTAACTTTTGTTCTTAAAAAACCAAGATATAGTTCCTATATTCTAATAGTTAGATAATCGCCTTTACTGCTAATATAAACAAAATTAATATACATATTTTTAATGTAGCAAATGATATACATATGCACTTGCTTGTCTTTTGCTGGAACATAAATAAAAATAAATTTGAGAAATATTCTATAAAACGTACGTAAAAATAAAAACCACTCATAAACAAGTGTTGTCATTAAAAGTTAAAAAAAGTAAAGTAAAAAAAAAAGAGAGAAAGAGAGAGAAACTTCTTAAGAAACAAAGTCCGCTATGACAATCCAAACCAATTTGTGACTAAACAAATACATCCATATACATAAATGCTGTTTTATTTTTCTGTTTTTTTTTTAAATTGTACAATGTTACCTTAATTTTTTCAGCAAAAAGTAATTTTTTAAAATACTCTAACACCATGTATAATTGTAGCTCTTCAATGTATTCTATTGTCCACCATAATTTACTAATGGAAACAATAGCCATTGAATTTTTATAAAACATCTTTAAAGTAAATTTTATAACAAAAATAGGGTTTGTCTCTCCCACAAAATATGTGCTCATGTTTGCCATAAAATAGCTTTTAGGGAGTCCTGCATTATTCATTCATTTTACATGTACAATCCAAAAAAGATGTGATTTTACTATAATGGATTGTCATCATCATCATCAACAACCATTATCAATCCACTGCAGGATGAAGGTCTCTCTAAGTTTAATCCACCTTTTTCAATATTTAGCTTTTCTTCTCCACATCCCCCCTGCACACTTTCTTATTTCATCCATCCATCTCACATGTAGTCTCTTTCTGGGTCTTTTACCATCTCTTGAATCCAGTTTAAAATATCAATTGTCTGTCTATTACCATCTCTTCTACCAATATGTCCAGCCCAACTCCACTCCTGTCTTTTAATTTTTTCAAGGAGATCAGTAACACCTGTTAGTTCTCTTACCCATACATTGCGTTTTCGATCTCTTCTTGTTACTCCCAACATACATCTCTCCTTACTTCTTTGAGTGTTTTGAAGTATCTGTATTGCTCTTCTATTAAGTGTCCAAGTCTCAGATCAATAAGTAAGAATTGGCAAAACACATTTATTAAAAACCTTCCTTTTCAAACACATAGACATATATCATTTTAATATCAAGTTATTTCTACCAAATGCACTCCAACCAAGTTTAATTCTATGATTAATTTCATCCATTATGTTTCCATCTGTATTAATAATCTGACCAAGGTATTTGTAACTGTTAAATTCTTCTAAGTCATCATAATCAATTTTTATTTTCTTATTTTGAAAAAGTCTATTAGTCTTTTTAACATTTAACTTTACTCCTACTTTCCTACTTTCATCTGATAACTCCTGCAACATTTCCTGTAACTCTAAAGCATTATTTGCAAAAACAATTATATCATCTGCAAAATCTAAATGACTTAAATAATATTCATTTACTTTCACTCCTTTAGTTTCCCATTTTAATCCACAAAATACTTCTTGCAGCACTGCTGTAAAACGTTTTGGAGATATGGAGTCACCGTGTCTTACACCCTTCTCAATGTTGACTTTTCTACTATCATTATGTAATCTAATTGTTGCTGTTGCATTTTTATAAATATTCTTTAAAATATGACAATATCCTGGATCTATACCTTGATGATCCAATGATTTAATCACTGAAGAAATGTTTATAGAATCAAATGCCTTTTCATAATCTACAAATCCTAAGCATAATGGCAACTCATATTCATTTGTCCTTTCTATAACTTCTCTTAATACCTGGATATGATCTACTGTACTAAAACCACTTTTAAATCCAGCTTGTTCTCTTGGTTGGTCGAAGTCCAGTGTTCTCTGTAGATGAGTTGTAATTATCTTACTAAAAATTTTGTATAAAACTGATAAAAGACTGATAGGTCTGTAACTTCTAATATCTTATCACTTTTTTTAAATATTAATATTAATACTGCATTCTTCCAATCATCTGGTACATCTTTATCATTTAGACATTTGGAATATAACTTTGCTATTTTCTTTCTATTTTTTCACCTACTTCTTGTAATATATCAATTATAATTCCATCATTACCAGGAGCATTCCTTTTCTTCATAAATTTAATTGCATGTCTCACCTCCTCATTCAAAATTCTGTGAAATTTGAGAAGATATAATAGGTATAGGAGGTACTTGTTCTTTATTACTACATAATTCTTGATAGAAGTCTTCTACACATTTCATGATGTCATCTCTCTTTTTAGTAATAATGCCATCTTTTTTTCTTATTGCAGATATAAATTTCCTACCAATACCAAAATGTTGTTTTACACTCTTTAGACTTTTATTCTCTTCTACAGCTTTCCTTGCTAGTTCACAATTATACTTTCTTATATCATTTTCAACTCTTTTCCACACCATTTTACAAAATTCAAGATATTCAATCCTTTTTAATGCATCATTTTTGTATATCTTCATATTCCTTCTTTTCTTCATAAATTCTCTAGTCTCAGTAGAAATTTTATTGGTCAATTGCTGCTTTTTTCTACCAGCTACCTTTGTGGCAGTTTTTAAAAGTGTATCAGTTATTTTCCTATTAATTTCATTCAAATCTGAATCTGTTCAAAATCTACTAATACTTGAAACCGATTTGTAAGTTCTAATTTAAATTCATTAGAATGTTTCTGAAGATTAGGAATATCAACTGTAAATATTGTTTTTCTTAATAATTTTTGTCTCTCTAGTTTTGCATTAACATGTATCTTACATCTTACTAATCAATGATCACTTCCTGTGCTAAACTTATTAAGAACATTATTATCTTGAAATATGTATTTTCTGTTAGTCAAAATATAATCCAATTCTGCTGTATCTTCATTTGGATGCTTCCATGTCCATTTCCTTTTAACATTTTTCTCAAAAAAAGAATTTATAATATAAAGTTTTTCTTTTTCCGCAAACTCCACAAGTCTATGTCCTCTATCGTTTCTATTACCATAACCAAAATTACCTACAGCATTTTCATCTTTCATTTGTTTACCAATTCTAGCATTAAAATCTCCCATAACAATTTTAAAATGTTGTTTACTCTGATCAAAAGCCTTTTGTACATCCATATAAAATCTTCTACTACTTCATCACTATGAGAACTTGTTGAGGCATAAACCTGAATTATCTGCATTTGGTATCTGCTATTAAGTTGTAAAACTAATCTTGCCACTCTGTCTGATACACCATCAATCTCCACAATGTTAGTCTTCCATTTTTTATTTATAATGAATCCTACTCCACTAGTATTTCCAATATTTGTGCCTTTATAGTAGAGTACATGTCCACTTTTTAAATCAATTGTTTCTTCACCTTTTCTTCTAACTTTACAAAGTCCAATAATGTCCCATTTAATATAAAATACTTCTTCTTTTAACTCTTGCAATCTTCCTTCACTTGAAAGTGATCTGCAGTTGTAAGTACCTAAATAAAAAGTCGTCATCATATGTTAGCCTGAGTCCACAATCAGGAGATTCTTAGCATCCTCTGCCTTCGGCCACCAACTGCTGCCTTGGTTGGTGACTTTACAGCCTCCTGGGAATAAGGGCCATGATTTATTTTTGTCTGTCATGATTATATATATTGAAAAAATATTTTTAAACTCGGAGGTAAAAAGCCAATAAATTCACCATGCTGGCTAATGCATGTTGGTGAGCAGCCCATCCATGTTCGTATACTATGTGAATAATATCATAGTAATAATAGCTGCAATGACAAGAATGTATGGAGTGGACATTAGGAATTTGCCCTGCCCGGTTCCTTTAAGGCCTCCAAGAGGAATAAAAGGGTCTCCTTTCAGTTAATATTGATTAATTTTATGATTACCTCATTGTATTTAAAAAAAAATTTATAAAACATTTTAAAATAAATATTCTGAAATCCCTTTATATTTTACAAATGTAGTGTCCAAGACTAACAGTTATACAACAAATTAGGTAAAATAGCATATATATATATATATAGATAGATAGATAGATAGATAGATAGATAGATAGATAGATAGATAGATAGATATAACTTATTACACTATTTGTTTCTCTGCTGATGAAATTATTTTAATTTATTAAAGGCAACAGCATTCTTGAATTAGTGCTACACTTCAAAATCTAATTTCACATTTGTATTTATAAAACTATTAAATTGTTTCCGTTCTCAAATTGATAATCCAAGCAAAAAGTTTTTTTTCCATCACTGATTAATAAATAAATAATTTGTGTTTTAATAAACTTAAGTCTTTACATATTTCATTCAAAACGTTATGTACATTCTGTAAATCTTTTTTTGAACTAGAAAAATTTGCATAATCTTCAACATACTATAAATTCTGAATCTATAAAAAAAATATTTTTGTATTTAATCAAATTTAAAACTTCCTCCATCAAACCTGTATTGAATTTTAACTCTTGTTCTATTAATTTACTTATAAACAATTTCAAAGACCATTATGATAAAAATTAAAAACAATATAGAAGCAAGTGCACATCCTTATTTATCCCCCATTAATTTATCACCTGTAGTAATAACACTTTCTCTAATTCTATTATGTAGAATGTGTATAATACTAATAAATGTTGATTGACAACCTATTAATTCCAAACATTGGCATACACTTTTTAATAAACTAAATCAAATACCTTACCTAAATCTATAAATGTCATATATGAATCACTTCTCTGATTTCAATAATTTTCTTGTCTTTGTCTAGCAACAAAAATTCTATAGTTCTTTTTGATCTAGATTATCTAAAACCACATTGAATCAGTTATATCCTTTCATTGATGACTGAAAGCAAACTTATTCAATAAAGTCATTGAAAGTACTTTTCTCATAGTAGAGTAATATTTTATGACTATTAATACAATCTTATTTATTTCATTTGTTTGTAAAAATTGGAGCACAACCTTATGTTTTTAAATATTGCTAAAAATTGTAATATTTTTATAGCTAACCTATCATCACCATATTTTAAAACTTCTTCAGATATTTCATAAGATCCTATAATCTTTCTAATATTTTAAGATTACAAAGAGTTGTTTTTACTTCAAGATGGATCTTATTTAAAATTGATCAAAATATTTCTTCCACTCATTCAAAATATATTATCATGTAAGTAAGTGCAATTCTTGGATTTCTGGAATTGATATTTTATTTTTCAAATCCATATATTTCTTACAATACATAAAAAATATCTAGAATCACTAAAATCAATGACTGTGTATGTTTTCTTTGTTGTTTTAATTCGCAACTATTTTGAAATGTTTTGTCAATGAATTAATTTCTGCCATCACACCTTTAAATTTATTATGAAGTCCTGTATTTAACTGAGTATTCTGACATACATAAAGGCAATATTTTTTTTTTAAATTAAATTGATAATAATAAGTTTATTGTCAAAAAAACCATCATAATTCTTCTTTTTCATGAATCCTAGAAGAGACTAATTGGATCCATAACACACTCCTTAAGAGAATTTCATGTTTTTGAAACATGGCAGTCTTAAATGTCAAAATTAGCAATGTTAATATTTAATTGCTGTAATAATTTAATAAATATAGTAGATATTTCTAAAGAACAAACATCAAATGTGTTTATGAGTATGATTAGAATGAGATCTACTTTTTATGCACCTATCATTTTTACTCTAAGAGTGTATTAATTTTTGACTTTCTCAAAAATCTGAGTCTCTAATTGCTCACATGATGATGTAAACACTTTTTTTATATTTTGACTTCTAACTATATTTTAACTATTAAATGGTATTGATTTAAATTTGGATGTTTACATGTGTCTTTATACCAATTTTTCTGAAGCTATATGCCATGCAAAAATTCAATAATGAACCACTTTATTGTGCCACACCAAAACTAGTATCTACATTTAGTTTTGACCAACACATAAATGGATAAAAAATATTTTTATTGTATTGCTCTAATAATGCTATTCCACAAGAAATAAAAAGTTTTTTTTTTCTTCAATTCTTTAAATCTAATCATAAAATAAATTAAAACAGTCAAAACTCTCTATGTGTATTGCCATTCAGTGGAAGATAAAGTAATCAATGGATGCCAGAAGGCTTGTGCATAAAATTCTCATCTAGTACCTGCTCATTCAATATCCCCAAACTAGTTTCTGGCTTATGGCATTCATCAGTGAAGAACCTTGAATCTGAGTGCACTGCACCTAGATCAAATACTATAATTCTAAGATCTAGGTGCAGTGCTTTCAGATCCAAGGCTCCTCACTAATGAAGGCCATGAGCCAGAAACTAGTCTGGTGATATTGAATGATTAAGAACTAGATGGAAATTTTATGCACAAGCCTTCTGGCATTCATTGATTACTCTGGCTTGCACTGAGTGGCAATATGTATAGAGATGTTTGCCTGTTTTAATAGCAGTTATAAGCAAGTATAAGAAATGATGATCATGTGATGTTTATTGGCTTAAAAATAAGATAAATTACAGATAGTAAACAATGAATATTTATAAATAAATATATGAAATATATTGAAGATTTTTTTTTAAAAAAAACAATAAATTAAATGACAGTAATAAGTTTCTCATCAGAAAATTATTAACTTCAATTTTTTAAAAGAAATTTTCTATAGACTATAGATTCAGAAGAATACTTTTCTTGAAATAAAAGCCTTTAGTAAAAATACTTCTTTTAATATGTATTACACATAACTTTTATTTTGAATGAACATTATAGTTGTAAAAAAATCTTTGTTCACTTAAAAATTAGAGTATTGAGATAACTAGAACACTTTCCCTTAAACATTTTGTTTATTGTGCACAATTTAAGTAGTCAACTAAATGAGAAATTGTGCAAATGAAGACAATATCTAAACATTTATTCTAAAGTTTCTGAATATTAGAACAATCACAAACACTCAACTAAAATTTATAGATATCATCCCAATAATTAAATAAATATAAACTTAGAACATCATATAAAATTTAATTTTATATAGTTTTAATAATCCGGCATGGATTAACATGGAGAAACTTACTTGAATTGGTTTTAAAAGTTAGTTTCTAATATATATCTAAACAAAGTCTTTTGCAATTACAACAATAGGATAAAATATATGGATACATAGTTAAAACCCAAAAAAAATTATGTATAACATTAATCTTAAACACATTTAACATAAGACAATATTTCTCAATATTTTTATCATAGTTTCTAAATCACACTAAAGCTTCTTCAGGCCTCGTCAGAGATAATTCTCAGCAAAGATCAAATATAGTTTATTATCATTAGAAACATAGCAAAAATGAAAACTATATATAGAGAGTGAAAAATCAGTTCTAAGTATAACAAATAAAAGAAGCCCATTAACTGAATTTTGAAAAATATTTTCAATCTAACTATAATGTAAGTATTTATAAATTTTAACACACTTTGACAAAAACAAAATATGTTAATTCTGTCATACAGTTTTTCTAGAAATAGTGTCAAATATCTTAGAATAATTTACATAAGTAGGTCATATAAGTTATTTGACATATTGCAGAATACCATCAGCTAATTCAAATCAGTCATTGGATGAAATATATTTTGTCTAGAAATAAACTATGTATTTATATATTTTTTTAAATCAGATTGTATAACACAGCTATATTAATAAATTTAAAATTTGAAGCAACTGAAAAAGCAATTTCTCTTAACATAAATCCTTACTCATGCTTGAATCTAGAATAAAGGAAAATATTAAGAAAAAAGTAATTTAAATGTTTGTTAATACAGAGTTCATACACAGATGTATTAGTCTTACTATATCTATAAATAGAAGCATACCCAAACCATTTGCAAGGGTATATTCAGAATGATTTATATTTTATGCATATTATTATTATAATGAGCAATAATATCTTTATCAAAACAACAAAGCCCATTACACTCAAGAAAGTAATGAGCAATCTTGGTCATTTTTTTATAAATAATAATGGGATTTATCTTTACATAATTGATATATCTTTAAATAAGATTACCATTAAAAAATAAGAAAATCTTCTAGTGGCCAGTTGTATATAATCTCAACAACTTTAAGATGTGATCCTAACAAATCTATTAAAGGATATATTTTTGAACATAATCTTATGTTTAACATTTGAAGGATTTTAGAATTTCTTAGGTATTGTAGATATTTTAAATCAAAAGGCATATGTAAAAAAAAATCTATGAAGTTTTTCAAATAAAACTTTAAATTCATGATTATAAAATAATAACTCTAATAAATACCAAAATTTATTTGTAATAAAATTAGAAGGAAAAAATTAAAGAAATCTAAACACAATAATAATTACAAATCTCGAAATAACATTTTCAATTTTTTTCAAGGCAATCTATTGGCTAGCATTTTTTTTCAACATTGATAATAATTTTACTACTTTCTCTGGGGTTTTCTTAAATAATAATTATTATAAATAACTGATTTCTTAAAAAAAATATTTGCATAATATATATTAATAAATACAAAAACAATTGGTCTATAGCATTTGCAGAAATCAACAGGTATTTGCCTAACTAAAGAATCATGGTTAGTCAAAATAAATTTTAACAGGTTTTTTTCTCAGTGTCAACAACTAAACCATATATTTCGATTATAAGTGTGAAAAATTAATTTTAAATATATTATTAACCATATACTTTATCCATACTTATTGGTGTTATATTTTTTAAAATATTTAACTAAGAAAAATTGTTTTTTTATACTTTGTTTTGCTTTTAATTTTCTGAATTAGAGAGAGAATTTATTGTTATTCTATTCAATTTTTCTAAAGAAATAAAATAAATTTAAAATTAAAATATACACAAGTGACATATATTTGTCTAAAAATATCTCAATAATACACCACTGAAAAACTTTAAAAATAATAAATAACTATATATAAAAAAGTGAAAATATTGAAATGAAATTTATATAATGGTATATTTAAGTAGTTGATCAGAAATAATAGTTTTAAGGGATAAATAAAACAAATTATACTGCTCAGTATTTGGTGGCATCTGCTATAAGACACTTCTTATGTAACTAAAAAGTGAAAATTTTATGGATATTTCTCTGCAAAATTTTGGGATCAAAGTATCATTAATGTTTCCCAAAATTAATTTTGGGGAAATGTTGTCAGACTAATGAGCCAGTTGTTTAAATATAATATTCAAAAGAAAAGAAAGTTGATAAAGCAGTAGCTAAGAAAGGAATGTTTTATGAAAGGCACATAGATATTATACATTGGTGTTACAACATTAGAGATTAACAGAGATAATTTGAAAAACAGTACTGGATATTTACAATTTTGTATTGCAAACATGAATGTGATTTCAACAAACCATGCTATCATAGTCAGTTTTGGAATCATATGTCCAGTTCAAAATTTATGTGATCAATAACTGTCCACTATTGTTGTTGTTCTAATATTCATTCATTATATTGTGTTATATTGAAGTATGATATTTTTACAAAAGAATGGGTTCTGTTAAATATAATACCAAAGACTGTTCATGAACCACTGTAGCTTTTAATATAACTAAATAAACTGAAAAAATATCAAAACACTGACCAGTTAGGAAAAACACACACACATATATATATATATATATATATATATATATATATGTGTATGTATATATATATATATATATATATATATATATATATCTTAAACTTCAAATAAAATTTATAAATAATCTCTGTCATATAATACATTTGCACAATTGTTATAAAGATTGAAAGTTGTCTCTATTTTAATTATGCTCCTAAGTTTTAGCCACTCACAATGATGACAGATATTTTTTCACTGATGTCATATGAGAGTCATTGGTAGATATTCTAAGATAATGCAGAGTGTTACATCATACCAATTTTTAAAATCTTTTCTAAAGAACAGAAGTTATTATATATACACCTCTTATTATTAACATATAATATGAATGTGTATACATGTACTTCATAGCGATTTTAATTCCTCCTGTTCAAAGAAATTATGAAACTTTTTTTAAAGATAAAATTTATATTTGCACTATAATTGCCATCATTTCTATTCTTTATTGATTCCTATCCATTATTCAAGCATTCTTCTTATGAATACTGTTTTTTAATTAATAATTGCTTTGGGTGCGTGTTTGTAATGAGTAGTATATATACGGTATATATTTCACACAATCAGTTAAACAAATAAATGAATTACAATAAATAAATAAATGACCATTGAGTTTATGCAGCTGAGTACTTTCGAAGAAATACCTTTATTATCAAAGCTGTGTGCAAAATAAATTGTGAAGTAAAACTATTAGCACGAGAAATGCAAAGTGTATGCAAAATATATTTGCCATTTTTGGAGATTGCGTAACACGTGTCTCTTTTATTCATCGCGTTAAGTCCACATTGATAAAACAGGCTACTTTGAACTTTCTCTTTAAGGCATGGCACTCTTTGCATATGATTACAGTGTTGTCTGGAATGCACTGGTGTACTGTGGAGGTACTATGCTGTGCAATCAGCAACCTCCAATACACACACAGCAATTAGTATATAATATAGCATATCCGTACAACAATTACCTCGCATCATATTATGGGGAAACGAAGGCAACATTGCACACAAGACTCTCACAGCATACTTATGCTTACAATAAAGCACAAACTGACCCCACATACACACCTCCTTCTTTGCCAGCATAGCATCTCCACAGGACACCAGTGGATTTCTGACAACCCTCAAATCGTTTGCAAAGCGCCATGACTTAAAGAAAAAAATCAAAGAAGCCTATTTTATCAATCTGGACTGTAACGCGATGAATAAAAGAGGCATGGGTTATGCAATCTCCAAAAAATGCCAAACGATTTGTATTTCTCGTACTAATAGTTTTACTCCGCAATTTATTTTGCATACAGCTTTGATAATGAAGATATTCCTTGAAAATACTTAATGGTCGATTATTTATTTATTTATTGTAATTCATTTATTTGTTTAACTGATGATTTTATTTGTGTGAAATATATACCGAATACTGTTTTATTTTTATTTATCAATTGTATATTATATAAATATCAGTGTGAAATAACATTAAATATTTTATTATAAAAAAAAGTAAACGTTTGAACCTGCAATTTTTTTTGTTTTTTATTCATTTTATTAAACGAAATGGAAAAAAAATACACTTTTTAAAGATTAAATTGTGAAAATGATGTGACACTAAAATATTAATTTTAACATCATTAATCATGTTACAAGTGATTGGAATATCAGATTTCTTATTACCAATCTTTTGGCAAGTGAACAATGCAGATGAATTCAATCATCTAGGCTATTATTTTCCAGTCTTTATTTTTGAGAGTTATGAAAATAGGATAAAGAACACTGATTTACTTGAAAGACTAAATATGACCACACCTCACAATTTTTCATTTAAAATTACCAATTATTATGAGTGCAAAAGAAGTATTCTGATGAAGTAAAAATATTAATGTTTTTACATAAATACAGTATTATTCATATAGACATAGATATTCTTTTTTGTCTCTAATTGCTTTGTTTGCTATGCATTCATATATATATATCAAAATTACGCAAATTCACAACTCAGCCAGACCAGCCAAATAAAATAAACTCTAAAACACAACCAATATATATATATATATAATTTTTATTACACGGAAGCTTCCAGAAATAATACTATGAATTCATCATTTATCAGTGAGAATATTAGAATTAATATATATATATAAACAATTACGGGTGAGCAAAATAATTCCTTTTGAAAAAGCAATATTTTTATAATAATAAACATTTTTCCAGACCTGCAAGCATAGTTTAAATTCTTAAATAGTAGTAGTCAGCCCTTCTTTCATTTTATAGCTGTTATGACAGGCTCTAATTTAATTTAAGGGCATTCAATGGCAACAAATAAAAAGCCCAACCATTATATAGGGCACTTACAAATAATTTATATATCTTTTACAGAAATCACTTCACATACTTTCTTGGTTGTTTTTTGCATAATTAAATAAACAAAGAAATTGTACAATTCCTCCACATTCTTGCCAACTATTTAAAAAAAAAACTTTGATAAAAGTAAGCAATTCAAGAATTTGGAGAAATGATAAAATGTATTTTTATGATGAGCTACAAAAGATTATTCATATAATTTTTAGTTGATTTATTATCGAAAGTTTAAAGTTATATATAGTTAGCCCACTGACAACTTTTTATATCATAATTATTTATTTTCCACAATGATCTAGAAAACGCCTTTTTTATATATTGTTCTTATAATCGTAATGTGTGTCGTTCTATTTGTCTTTGTTTTGAATTTTAGTTAATAATTGTTGAAGCTATTGATTATTATTATTATTATTATTATTATTATTATTATTATTATTATTATTATTATTATTATTATTATTATTATTATTATTATTATTATTATTATTATTATTATTATTATTATTATTATTATTATTATTATTATTATTATTTTGTATTATGTGCAATCGTCTTCATTTTTATTCTTTTATTTTTAAAACTATAACAAAATTCTAATTTGTGCTTAAATCTGTTAACTTTGTAAATAGCTTTTTTCATATATATATATATTGTTGAGCTTATTTATATATATATTTTTTCATATATATATATATTGTTGAGCTTATTATATCAGATTTTTATATTTCATAGGAATAGGAATTTTTGTAATGCCAGATTTCTTCCAAGACACAAAAAACTTTAATAAAATATAAAGTAATTAAAGCATTGTACTAAATAGTTAAGAAACAAATAATCAAATAAATAGTTGAGAACATAAAATAAAATCAAAACATATTCCACTGATGCTGATTGCACATGGTTATAGATAACCATAATTTCACAGGAAGTAAAATCTTGATAAACATAATAATTTCATTATTAAAATTAAATGATTTTTATGTAAAATAATATAATTTTTAATATGTGCATTTATCTTGTAGATTCTAGTGTATCCTGTGTGAGTTTGTCTTTTTAACTTCTTTATTTCTCAGATAGGTTTTTTTTTTTTTTTACAATTTTGCAAAGTGTTAAAAAATATAAATATGTAGTTGAAAGATTTAATGTAATATAAGTGTATAAATTATAAAAATTATAAATAAATTCTAAAATTTCAGCTTATTCTCTTTAAAGAGAGTAGGAAAAGATTATGGGAAGTTCATTTCATATTAAATAAAATAAAAAAAAAAATACATGCTAGTTAGAAAAAAAACAATTTTTAGTTAATGTTTCAATTAAGATTTTGAAATTAAAACATTATCTGATACATGGTTTTTAAAATGGATTCTAAGAGAACAAAAAACAATTAGTAATTATCACTAAAGAAAAACAACTTTTTGTAAGAGCACAGACAAAACATGTTTTTGTCAAATGAGAGAAAAATTGCACTCATTCAATTTTTTCAGAGATTTATTTCACTAATATTCATTTGAATATTCTTTCACATTTTATTCACAAAGTCATATTTAGAGATTGCATGAAATTGTCTTGAGTCTTAGGGAAGAATGAAAATGGATATAAATAGAACAAATCATACCATAAGAATTATCATCATAAATAAATCAGGTATCTATAACTTCTAATTTAATTTTGGCTGTGATGAAAAAGCATTTTGTGAAGATGGCTTTAAACCTATGTACTATTTAGTCCAGACTGAGATATATAAGCTTCTTGAAGTGCAACTTCTCAATGGTGAAATTATGCTTTCTTGTAACTTTTAGTTAATAGTAGAAAGATAATGGTAAAATTAGACTTTGTTTGGCTTGTTTTGATGTCATAATAAATAATCTTCCTATTATTCACTAGTTGCTTTAGCTAGATGAAGTAAAAGTGTACATCAAATAATGAATTCAAAGTTTTCAAATAGAATATTTATCTTGCTGAAGAAACCAAAAGAGGTAAATGAAATACAAAAAAAGTATTATTCTGAAGAGAAATCTATAATTTTAGAAAGATATTAGATAGCAAAATTATAAATTAATAAACCTGCTGTAAAACTTTTGGTATGTATCTGTATAAATATAATTAGTCATGAACGTAACTATTATTATTATTATGTTTATTTTTTTTAATAATTTTATTCTTATTACCCAGCAGATTAAATTATATTTTGACATTATTTATTGAATTTTATGTTTTGTCTTTGTTTGACTTGTGATTCAAAGAAATTGTAGTTTAAATTATAGGCTTATTTCAATCTTTGAAAAATATACAAATATATTTAATAATGATGTTATTGTACAAATAATTATATGTGTCAGCAATTTATGGCAGTTTAAATTTGTTAATGAAGGTTAGACATGTCTCTGTTTTATAAATTACTTTTTCCTCTTTCTTATTTTTTATTATGGAAAAAGGGTACCAACATATTTTTTAAGCACATAAGTTTAAGTTTGTCATATATGTGCTTACATAAAATGATGAGTAATTTTTAATTTATAAAACTGTTTTAATAAATTCATTGTTTGTTATTTAAAGTTAAATTGAATGCCCTTGCCATTTTTATTTAAATATTGTCTTGTTCCTAATGCAGACTTAAAATAATAGCTTATTTTCATAAGTGCACATATACTCTAGGCTGGGAAATATGTCAGCATATTAATTGGAAATGAATTACGATATTATGATGTGACGATAGTATTTCATTGTATATAAACTTTTCCCAAAAAAAATGACATTACACAAAGTCACTTCATTTATTTGAATTATAAATTAATATATTAAATATGGAAGTTCAGAATCAGACCCGCATGTTATTGTTGTAAATTGATGATAATAAGACAATATAGCCTACAATTATTTTAAAATTGTTTAGTATAAACTATAAAAAAATTGAAATTTTTATCATCAGTTTAGGCCTTAATTTCAAATCCTGATATTTAATAAAATTCTTAATAACTTTTTTATATCAGGATATATATAAAAGATAATCAATATGATATATATATCATTAAAATTAATCTACACTTCGCCAATTCTAATAGATAGATAGATAGATAGATAGATAGATAGATAGATAGATAGATAGATAGATAGATAGATAGATAGATAGATAGATAGATAGATAGATAGATAGATAGATAGATAGATAGATAGATAGATAAGAATTATTCCTCATGTTTTTTTTATCAAAACAGCTATTATTAAACTTATTAAAAAAGTGTCATTCATTAATTGATAATATGACAAAATTCCAAACATTTTAACTAATAAGGATTTGAATAATTAAGATTTGTTAAAGGCAATTATAAAAAAAAAGTATAAGAAAATAAATAAATTTTAATATTTTATTATGACTTTTTAGTAATTCTATTTATCTATTAGTTTGTAACTTTAAATAAAAATAAGAAAGATAAATAAGTACTATCTTTAAAGAATATGTATTAACATGTTTTTAAAAATACTATTTTGATTTAATTAAGTGGGATTTTTTTTTAGCTTTCTAAAATAATGAAAGTTGTTTGTGAATTATCTATTTTTGGGGATTAAAAACAAAAAATAACTACTGAGAATTTTTTCAATAATTAGGGTATAACTGAAATTTTTAATTAATTATAATAAAGGAAATATTTTTTTATAAAAATAAAATCAATTGGTCCAGACATAATGTTGTAATGTCTGAGGCAGTCTGTGATTAGATAGATATAGATGCATTAAGAATAAGATAGGAGACAAATTAATGCATTAGACTTTAATGTCTCATCAGTAGTAACAAGTCTTGATCCAAATGTTCAGAAGATTATATTTCATGCTTGGTCCAGATGAGAATAAATGAACAGTTACTATTGGGCCAGCTTGTGTGAGGAAAACAGCAGTAGAAGCTCAGCTCTTGTGAGAAAACAGTGAGAAATTAAGCACATAGTTTAAAATTAGGCTGATATTATTTGTAGTTTTCAAAAATGTTTTTGTATTAGAGTTGAAAAAATGATGTCCTACGCTTTAGCTAAATACTGAACAACATTATTCCAACATGTAATCATTTTCACTAAAAAATATAGTAGAAGATAATCCATGAGTGAAATTTGCAGCAAGACTTTTGTGTCTATATGGTTGTCTCACTCTATGCTAACCTGAGATGGAAATCTGGGTTAATCAGGAAGTTATTATTACCTTAGAACAAAAATATATAATAATATACATTTATAATTAAAACTTATATTGTTATTATATTATAAATTTCTAATGAGAATTTATGTTAAGTATTCTTTAAACATTATTACTAATACAAAAAAAAAAAATTATTAAAATATCAAATTTAATGAAGCATATATTTAAATATTTATTATCAAAGTTTTTTGATAATATTTGCTTTTATGAAAATTTCAAATGCAAATGTAGTAATAACTATGCTAGTTCTATCTTAATATCATTGAAGTATACTTTACAAATAATTTAAAGTTGTAATTAATAATTTGAAAAGTGCATACTCATTATGTAAGTAATATACATTAAGGCTATAACCTTAATATTGTGTTTAGGTTTGTAGAAGTCCCTACTATCACATTTTAGATGCATAGTCTTATGGTTATAGCCTTAATATATATTATTTACAAATAATTATAGTTTTATATAATACTTTACATTAAAAACCATAAATATTGTAAAACCTTTAAAATTCTTTCTAATTGTCACAATCAATAATGTTGCATTAGAAGTCTGGTTGAGAAAATATATATTTATTGATATGAAGTTAAATAAATTTTTAGAATAAGAAGTTGTTGTGGATAATTTTCAAAGTTTATGTAATAATAAACATAGAATCACAAACTGTTTTAGTACTTTTTTCCAAACATCATAATATAGTTAATATTATGGCAGCCAAAAGCTAAAATTAAAAACAACTTTCAGTTTAATAAACTTTATATATGAATTCTACAACACTTTATACATTTTTTGCATTTTATAATTCTTTATTCAAATGAATTATCACCCAGTTTTATATGTATCATTTACTTCAGAGTTGCTACAATGGCATTACATTATTTTTATACAAACATAAAACTCATTTATTTTTCTTATATCCAAATGTATACATTTATCAATAGTTAATTCAGAATTAATGAAAATATATCCATAAAGTACATATAAAATTGTGACAGTCCTACAAAAGTTAAGTAGAAAAACATATTAGGTAAATTTTAAATTTTCTATATTTATGTAAATTTGTGAAGTAATAAATGTATACACATGTATTATTGAATTGTTTTTCTATATTTGAGCCAATTTACTCAAAGTATTTTTTTTAATTCCTTTAAAATAAAAACATTGTAGCATTTTTTTTTTAAATCCTGTAAGTTATTATTATTTATACTTGAAGCACTTTGAACTTCTTTTTCCAAAACAATAAAAGTAATCATATTAAAAAGTTTATTTTATAATATTATTATTAATTTACCTATCATTGCTTTTCAAAAGTAAATATTTTTAACTTTTTTTCTTCTGTTCGATAGTTGCAGTGATCTTAAGATATACAAGCAAACTGAGTACTTATAAATTTTGAGGTATATAGGCAATTATAATTAACATTAAAATGGGAGCAATATATAATAAGTGAACATCCTGAGAAAAATGATTATAATTAATTAAGAAGGAATTACAACTATTACTAAAGGACTTTGGATATATAATTTTTACATCACTACTCCACACACAGTTAAATGTATATATAAGTTTCATTATAAAGAAAAGAATAAATGTTTCTTTCTCTATAATTTTTTTCAATCCAAAATATTAAACCTCCACATTAATTTTTTAAAATCTTTTATAAATTTTACTTCAAATATAAGATGCACTTTTTTCCAATTTTGGAACCCTAAAAAGGGATGCAGTTTATACTAGAAGCAAAAATGGTTGATGCCTTATTTTAGTAAATCATTACTTTACACTATACATACATATAATATTACAATTGGTTTCTGTGTAGAATAACATGTTAAATCTTTTTCATCAGTATTTTTGGATTAACTTTATAAATGTATTTAACTCTCCCTCAAATTACTTTTGATATTATTTTGATGATTTTACTGTTATTTTATTAAAAATAGTTTACCAATATTTTTACAGCTATCAAATTAATATAATAATGAGATAAGAGTCTGTCTTTCAAGGCACTGATTGTTTAACTATTGTTCTCTCCACCAGAGAGCACCTGTCAAAATTTTGACCATTCCTATGTTATTATTTTGATTCTGAAAGTGAAACTGAATGTTTTAGATTTTTTACATGTTATATTGCTGATTTTACTGTTATTTTATCAAGAAAAGTTTATTAAATCACCTTTAAAATTGTTTTACAACCAACAAACCAATATAACAATGAGATAAACTTCTGCATCTAAAGATTCTGAATTGTTTATTAATGTTCTCCACAAACGTGCCTGTTAAAATGCTGACAGTCCCATTGGGTTTTTTTTTAATTTGTAAAGTGAAAACAAGTGTTTTAGTATCTTTTAATGTAATTTTGCTGATGTTGACAATTACAATTTTTTTTTAAAAAAAAAAAGTAAAAATGAATGTTTTAGAATTATTTTAACACTATTTTGTTGATTTAAGCATTACTTTATCAAGAAAACGTTATCAAATAAACTTTAGAATAGTTTAAAAAATAACAAATCAATATAACAATAAGATAAGAGCTTGCCTTTCAAAGTGCTAATTGTTTGATTGTTGTTTGTTCCACAAGAGAGTGCCTGTAAAAATTTTGACAGTTTTCATAGATTTTTTTTTTATCTATAAAGTGAAAATAAATGTTTTATTAACTTTTAACATTATTTTTCCAATGTTTATAATTTCAATGATTTTGTTTTGAATTCCAAAGTGAAAATGGAAGTTTTAGAATCTTATTTCAAACATACTTATTTTTTTTTTCAAAAAATATTTGTAAAAATATAAATTATTTTAGAATAATGATTCAGATTTTAATAGAAAAATGTACTTAACACAAAAGCAAATTGACAAAGAAATTATAACATTTATCTGCAATTTACATGGCCTAAAGATAATGTACTTGATGGAATAGTAAAGATGAGAATTAAATTCTGAAAGAGAGGATGTAGAAAATGAAAGTACCACATATTTAAAAAAATATTCACAATTAATTAAGTAAGTTTATTGTATTTATATTAGTTTCCTATTTAAGTACATATATGCATCTTAAATTTGGGTTATTTTTTTTTCAATTTTTCAGGCTTAAAATTCTACTGCATTTTAAATTTGGAGCATCTTATATTCAGAGTAATATGGTATTACTAATTGTTTGTTCTACAAATAATATTCACAAATACTTTAAATTATTTACCCTACCAAAATTTTATAAGTTTTTGAAAATTAAACATTTGAAAAGTTTTAGTAGAGTAAAAACTATTTGTAAAAGTCAATTAAAACAATCTACTAAAATTATATATATGAGGGTGGGTAAAGTAAGCAAATTTAAACTATATGATATGGAAAACAAATTATATATTATCCATTGACCATTTTATTTTCTATATTTTTTTCTGAATTTAATGCATCATTTTAGATATTAGTTTTTCTTTCATCACTATATCTTTTTCTATAGATATTATATATATATATATTACTTCAACTTTCAAACAATATATATATATAACTTCAACTTTCAAACAATATATATATATATATATATATATATATATATATATATATATATATTACTTCAACTTTCAAACATATATATATATATATATATATCCTGCATTCACTTAATAGTGTCAGAGCTTAGCTATTCACAACAAACGATTTAATGGATTATCATATCTGGATCATATTCTGCAATATAAAACTGACAGAGTGTTTCTCTTTTTAACCCATAATGGAAAAACATACTGACTTTAAATTTTGTTTTAACTTGATTAAAACTGATATGGAAACATTTTAAATGATTTATACTATGTATGACAGTGTGAAAAACGTTTTCAAGTAGTTTGCAAGATTTCATGATGACAGCGATACCAATAAAAGTGATTTACAAAAATTCAAATCACACTGCATATGTCATACAGGAACTAATCACCCACATATATTATTGCATTAGATTATTTTAAGTAAATAGTTAAACTGTACATCTGTATAATACATGAGTTGATTTAGAAATGGTGGTGTATCCAGTTTGGAGAGAACATGAGTCATTTGTTCACTGGTCACAAAATGTATTTTTTAAATCATAACTTCTGACAAAATGTAGTCGTGTGCATTAAATAAATGACGAATGCACGTATAATGCATCTTAGGAATCGTTCATATTTTTTTATTAACTGTGATCATATAATTGAAATGGGAGAATGACAATTTGTAGCTTAAACACACGCATATGCATGGCTTTGTATATATCGAAAAATAATATAGGTAAATTAAAACATATTGTATAATTTAATTAAATTGAGCAACCGATTTAATTTCCAAATTTAATACTTTTACAACCAAGTCTAACAGACTTCTAATTCTTTTCACTGCATGGCAACTCTGGATTTTTCCTAACACAATGCAATTAAATAGAATTAAGTTCTTTAGTTTATTTCTAATAATGATTAATGAAACAACCGTATTTCACTTTCTGATAACCTTTCAAAGATTATAATTACAGTGGAAGCTAAATTTAATTATTTTCAATATTTTAATCAATAAAATCTGCTTTTTCTTTTGAAAAAATAATAAAATGGACTCTATTCAATTAACATATATATATATAATAGTAGTAGTATTGATAATAATGATTAAAACATTTTGATTTACGTATCATAATTATAATGATTATATATGTGCATATAAGCTTTATCATTAATAAAATATTTTGGAATTTAAATTAATCTATCATGTTATCTTAGCTGTTGAAACAAAGGTTAATCTAACAAATGTTTTACAGTAAAATGCTGAAACCTAAGCCAAATTTGTAATAAAAGTTGCGAAAAATCTCATTATAATGAATTATATTTCTTTATTAAAATATTTCCGGGATAAAATTTATTTTTTACTCAGAACAGACTCTTGAATAGATGATAAAAATGCATAAAAAATAATAGTTAAATCATTAAAATAGCAAAGACAAAAATCTTTTCAGCAGGACTTTGCTACAATATTTCTTTTATCATTTATAATGCGTAAATTCATTTACTTAAACCTTTAGCTTACCTGATACTGTAGATTTACTTCAGTATATATATATATATATATATATATATATATATATATATATATATATATATATTGTAACAATATGTAGAGAAAGTGTATAGTAAATAGGAAAATGTGTTCTAAAATAGTTTTAGAATTAAAATTTAAAATGAAGTTGATTGATTTCTTTCCAGGAAATCCATTAAACTGACATGCTGAGATAGTTAAATATTATAGACTGAATAAACCATGGTGATCATTTTGCTTGACATGCGTTTTTAAATGTAGTCTCATAAGCCTAAATGACAAATATCATAGTCTGCAATATTACATCTTGTAATAATTATCTCATTAAATATCTTTCTGTAAGTCAGCCTTCAATTAATGCAATGATATTGCTTGAATTCAATATTTCTGACAGTGAATGAGCACACAATTGAAATTATAGGCCCATAAATTACAACATAATTAGAACATATCAATATTTTTTTTCAATTTTAAATAATAACATATATTTATTATGCCCCCTATTTCTGCTATGTCACATAACAGTTCAATATATATATATATATATATATATATATATATATATATATATATATATATATATATATATATATATATATATATATATATATATATATATATATATAAGTGGCTAGAGATAGTATTTTTGAATCTGCTCTCCTATCTCTTCACTGAAGAGAGCTATTAATATAAGGAATATATAAATTTAGTTCAAGCCCATATTAGCTATTTTAGTTGGAGAGCTGAATTTGAAGACATTAGTTGTCTGAGGGTTTCAAATCTTCTTAATAGTTAAGTATTAGATAAATTCTTGGCTAGAGTTAGTATTTTTGAATATGGCATCCTAACTTCTCACTGAACAGAATCATAGCTTAAAACCAGTCAGGGGATAGGGACAATCATAAATAAAGATTTGGAATGCTGTCTCTTATAGCATTTATCATATAAAAATGAAAAATAGTAATGAAATAACCTTAATTATGCTCTTTATATGACATCTTTACTTTGTGGAAAAATTATATTTGATATTGACATATGATTTTTAATTGTTGGTAATAGAAAATAAAATAAATTATGTGTTAATGTATTCAAATTTTCTTTCCTCCTCTCAACTAAAATTGAAAAACAGGATCCCTTTTCTGTTAGATACAAACTTAACTTTTAAATAATAGAATTATAAAGTATTATATTTCAAATATTAATAAATCACTAAATATTACACAATGAAATACCCAATAGAGTAAAAATTGTTTTCATATATAATTAAAATTTAAAGTTAAAAAATATACACTGGATTAATGAGTAAATATAAATATTCTGATCTAAATAGATATTTAGAGTTTGAATTGTTTTAGAAATTTAAATAATTTTGTTTGACTTTCTGGAAGTTAGTTTTAACTCCTTGTTTACACATTACAGATTGTATATTTTATTTCAAGTTATGTTTTCTAAAGAGGCATACTTATATTAACAAATTTCTTTTTCTTCTTAATTTGAGATATGTATTAATGTAAAACTAGAGAGACAAAAATTATTAAGAAAAACAATATTTACAATTGATATTCCTAATCTTCAGAAACATTCTAGTGAATTTAAATAAAAACTTACAAATTGGTTTCAAGTATTAGTAGATTTTGAACATGATTCAGATTTGAATGAAATTAATATGAAAATAACTGATATACTTTTAAAAACTGAAACAAAGATACCTGGTAGGAAAAAGCAGCAATTGACCAATCCAATTTCTACTGAGACTAGAGAATTTATGAAGAAAAGAAGGAATATGAAGATATACAAAATGATGCATTAAGATGGATTGAATATCTTGAATTATGTAAAATGGTGTGGAAAAGAGTTGAAAATGATATAAGAAAGTATAACTGTGAACTAGCAAGGAAAGCTGTAGAAGAAAATAAAAAATAAAAGTCTCAAGAATGTTAAACAACATTTTGGTATTGGTAGGAAATTTATATTTGCAATAAGAAAAACAGATGGAATTCTTACTAAAAAGAGAGATTACATCATGAAATTGGTAGAAGATTTTTATCAAGAATTATATAGTAATAAAGAATAAGTACCTTCTATATCTATTACATCTTCCGAATTGCCCAGAATTTTAAATGAAAAAGTGAGACATGCAATTAAATGTATGAAGAAAGGAAAGGCTCCAGGTAATGATGGAATTATAATTGATGTATTAAAAGAAGCAGGTGAAGAAATAGACATTTTTTTAGCAAAGTTATATACCAAATGTCTCAATGATAAAGATGTACCAGATGATTGGAAGAATGCAGTAATAATATTAATATTTAAAAAAGTGATAAAGAAGATATTAGAAATTACAGACCTATCAGCCTTTTATCAGTTTATATAAAATTTTTACCAAGATAATTACAACTCGTCTACAGAGAACATTGGATTTCCACCAACCAAGAGAACAAGCTGGATTTAAAAGTGGTTTTAGTACAGTCGATCATATCCAGGTATTGAGAGAAGTTATAGAAAGGACAAATGAATATGAGTTGCCATTATGCTTTGGATTTGTAGATTATGAAAAGGCATTTGATTCTATAAACATTTCTTCAGTGATTAAAGCATTGGATCATCAAGGTATAGATCCAGGATATTGTCATATTTTAAAGAATATTTATAAAAATGCAACAGCAACAATTAGATTACATAATGATACTGGGAAAGTCAACATTGAGAAGGGTGTAAGACAAGGTGACTCCATATCTCCAAAAATTTTACAGCAGTGCTGCAAGAAGTATTTTGTGGATTAAAATGGGAAACCAAAGGAGTGAAAGTCAATGGAGATTATTTAAGTCATTTAGATTTCACATATGATGTAGTTGTTTTTGCAAATAATGCTTCAGAGCTGCAGAAAATGTTGCAGGAGTTATCAGATGAAAGTAGAAAAGTAGGACTAAAGATAAATGTTAAAAAGACTAAAGTAATGTTTAATCGATTTGCTCAAAATATAAAAATAAAGATTGATTATGATGAATTAGAAGAAGTTAACAGTTACAAATACCTTGGTCAGATTATTAATACAGATGGAAACATAATGGAGGAAATTAATCATAGAATTAAACTTGGTTGGAGTGCTTTTGGTAGAAATAACTTGATACTAAAAGGAAATATGCCTATGTGTTTGAAAAGGAAGGTTTTTAACAAATGTGTTTTACCAGTTCTCACTTATGGATCTGAGACTTGGACACTTAATAGAAGAGCAATACAGAGACTTCATACCACTCAAAGAAGTATGGAGAGATGTATGTTGGGAGTAACAAGAAGAGATTGAAAACACAATGTATGGGTAAGAGAACAAACAGGTGTTACTGACCTCATTGAAAAAATTAAAAGATTGAAGTGGTGTTGGACTGGACATATTGCTAGAAGCGATGATAATAGATGGACAATTGAAATTTTAAACTGACATCCAAGAGATTGCAAAAAACCCAGAAAGAGACCAAATGTGAGATGGATGGATGAAATAAAAAGTGTGCAGGCGTGATATGGAGAAGAGAAGCTAAATATTGGAGAAGATGGATTAAACTTGAAGATACCTTCATCCTGCAGTGGATTGATATAATGATGATGATAACTTTATACTTTTACATCTTATATTTTAGATCAAGACAACAATCACATATTATAACATCATTCACCTTTTTCCCTCCTAAATAAATAAATAAATCACTCATTTTTGATTAAGTCTCCTTTGATATTTTTACTTAACTCTGGATTATCTGCTATAATATTGTATTATTAACTTTCACATATGTACATCATTTTGTAATCTTATTGAACATTTGATAGATTTTTTAACTAAAAATTTTTTTTTAACAAACATAACTTTTTTACTCATTATTCTCATTTATTTGAGCACAATGTAATTAATTTTGAAGACAAGAAGTTGGAATTTTATATCATAACCAGTAAAATTTGAGTAAAGATAAATAATATATTTAATTTTAAATAATGTTACCCTTTTATTATTACTTAGTTTCTTCTTTTCATAAAAAATTGCTAAAATAGATATTAATACAATTTAAGTAAAAAAAATACTAAATATATAAATTAAAATTGTAGTTAAAACAATTATAAAAATTATAAATAATAATATAGAGCCTTATCATAATAATAAACCTAATTTATTTAAAACTGTAATATATATATATATATATATATATTACAGTTTTAAATAAATTACAATAAAAGTATAAATATATATATATATATATATATATATATATATATATATATTTCAGATTTCACTTTTACCCAAAACAGATTGCACTTAGACAAGATCCTTAGATGAATTTTCTGCTCAAGCAAAAGCATATTAATTCCTTATTAGTCGAATTAAGCTTGATAAAACATTGTTTAGATTTATTTTGCTGTTACAGTAAACAAAGACTACAGTTATTCTGGTGAAAGACTAAATTCTTTAGCTTCCTACTCAAACATATAAAAGATATTTATTAATATTTTCTCCCAAAAACACTTTTTTACTAAGTAACTAAAATGTGTAGTTTTCTATATAAAGATAATCTTCTCTTTCCTTAGATGTGTGGAACTGCTATTAATAAATTTTCTACTACCCCACCTTTTTGCCTATCTTTTAAAATCCACAAAAAAGCAAATCTTATAGTATTACCAAATGTAAAATAAAAATATTTTACTACATCATAATGTCAAAATGTTGTACAACATATTAATAGTTTTATCTAATTTTTTTATCACAAAACAAAATACAATTTAGATTTGGAAACTTGTAATTAAAATTATTAAATGTAAGTTAACATATTAAGATTTGCATTACATGGCATTATATGTTAGATATCATATAAATAATATCTCTGTGGTTATATAATTGGGTTATGTGTTCAATTGGATAATCATAGATAATAATTATTTTTTTTGATTATTTAAAAAAATGCTATGAATTAATACCATTATACCAGTATCTAAAGCTAAAATATTATGCAACTATCCAGTTGAGAACCAAATATAGTATACTTAGAAAAGAATAAAGAGTGAATATTATATCATATTGTAAAGATTATAATTACAACAAGAACTTATTTTACTTCTTTATTTTAGATTGTGATAAGATAATTATTTAATGTACTGTATAGTGTATTCTAAATATTATCAATCATTTATTCTGAAAAGGTCATCAAATCTAGATTTTTTTATCATTTCATATATTGGCAAATATTGTAGTCTATGTAACACAAATATACATTAGTTTTAACTGTGAATTAAATAGAACACACATTCCAATATGTTGCTATATATTATATAAAAATATTTTTTTACAAAATATAGAACGTTTAACATCATCACACAATCACTTTTATGTCTAATCACTGATTAATTCAAAATGTATGTATTCCCATTGATTCAATAATCCAAACAATCTAATTCATCAATTAAAAAAATATAATCAATATTATCATATATATATATAAGAAATAACAATAAGGTTAACGGTGAATATAATATAATAGTCTAAATTATTTTTTTTTAAAATCATTTAGAATATTATATTATATTCACTGTTAACCTTATTGTTATTTTTCATATTTATATTTTATAACGGGTATTATATATATATATATATATATATATATATATATATATATATATATATATATATATATATATATATATAAAAAAATAAAAAAAAAAAAATATATATTTACCCACCTCTCTTAATTTTTTAATTTTTTTTTTTTTATATGAGAGAAATGATTATATTTTTTAATTGGTGAATTATATTATTTGGATTATTGAATCAATGGGAGTACATAAAGTTTGTATTAATCAGTGATTATATATATAAAAGACATTTTGCGGTTTCATCTGTGTTAAAAAAATTTAAATATTGATATATTGACATTTCAACTTGATCACACAAGTCATTTACTCGGTGATAAAAGGTAGAAAGATGGTTGGAAAAGCATTACAATCACTGATTTGAAGAAAACGTTAAAGTTCCACCAATAGCAAAAATGTTAAATTAAGAATGTTTTTTTTTTTTTTAAATATTTCCAAATAGGAGGAAGTTTGCATGTATTATCTCACTTATTGATACAATCTGGCCTTTTAAGTATTTCAATGGCTTCTTTGATTTTGCACTGGTAGAGATTATCACATCTGGATATGATCCTGGTACTAGAAAAATCAATTTTATGACCTGAATCTATAATATGGAGTGAGTGTGCTGATGATGATGAGTGTTGTTTAACTGCATTAACATGCTCATTTCTCCTAACACTGATGTGATGATTACTCATACCTATTTAAGAAGCTTTATAATTTTCATATTAGATTTGATAAACACCATGAGATTCAAGAGGGATTGAATCCTTAGGTTTGGTTATTATATTGCTGATATTTTGATTATTAGAAAATGCTGTATTTATATTATAGCATTTTAATATACATACAATGCTGTCTATATTTCCTTCTACATATGTAACACAAATCCTAATAGCTGATTTATTATCATTTTGTTCTCTATTTTGTCTGTTTTGGGCTTGAAATAAGGTTTTTTTTTAATAAATTTATAATTACAACTATTTGCTAATAAAACACTATTAATATGATTTTTTTCTTCTTTCAGATGTGACTTATCTGAAAGGTTAATTGCTTTATTTAAAAAAGTTTTGGTTACAGAAAATATTTGAATTAGGTGATGATGAGAATGGAAATGTAAATATATGTCTGTGTGTGTATTCTTTCTGTAAATCGAAAAAGATAAACTATATGGTGTTCTGGTGACTAGAATATCAAGAAAAGGGAGTTTTCCATCAGACTCTGTCTACATTATAAATTTAACTTGAGGACACATATTATTTAAATGTAAGAAAAAATCATCTAATTTATTTATTTCATGATGCCATATGGCAAATGTGTCATCTGTGTATCTAAGCCAAATGAGAGGTTTTAAAAATGGTGACTCTAAAGCATGAGTTTTTATACTTTCCATGAATAAATCAGTATTACTCCTGAGATAGGTAAGCCCATAGGAGTATCAAAAAACTTGTCTGTAATGCTGTCCATTGTATACAAAACATGTGCTCAAGAGACAATGTTTAATCAAAGCAATAATATGGTCTGGTAAATTGCAACGTTGTGAAGTTACATTTAAAGCTTCATCAATTAGAACACGAATGAACCGCTAACTGTCTTTTATATATGCAACCCGTGAAAATCTTCGTACCAACATATATATATATATTATAACGAGTATTGTATTTTATATTTATATATACAATTCATTTTTTAAATATTTAGAAATATTTCAAGAATAATTAAAAGCTATTGTTCAAATAAAATAACTTTTAGTATATTAGAAGGTCATGATAAATAATCAAAACTAAAAAAAAGAACAAATCTGGATATGATCAATAGCTATTTGTTATGCCAATTTTTAATTATTCATTATACAATTATAAAATAATTAAAAGTGAGAAGTAAAATTTGAGACATTCTAAGTGAAAAATATCATAAACAGTATCATGTTGAAGATTCATTATCGCAGTTCATTAAATTAAGCTTTGGTATGTAGTAATTTTATAATATTACTAACAAGAAATTACAAATAGATAAATCTATCTATACTGACATACATACATCCTATATATTGGATTTTTAAAAATGTTGACCAATTTTTTCTGCCAATCCAATTTCAAAGGATACACAGATCATATATTATCTTTACACTTTTTTAATAATTGACGTCAACATAAAAACATATCATTCAGAAACATGGCTATATATAATTTTTACCTGGTGAATATGCGCGTTTTATTATTACCATGATTAAAAATTAATAAAGATATACAAAATCACTATCCCGTGAATTTAAATACTATAATATATCTATATACACTCATATATATATATATTTTAAAGTGGAGAAAATTAAATAATAAAATCGCTGATAAAAATCAAAGGTAATAATTTTCACTTGTAGTTAGAACCTTAATTTTAAAATTGATTTTTTTTTTTAAAAAAAAAAGACAAACAAATCATAAACATCTGCATTTACTTCAATCTTTTCTATTGTCTGAAAGCTTAAATATCTTATTACCGGCTTCCAGTGAATCGTTTGAAAAGGAAATAAGATAAACAGAAGCAATTTTACTAAGCACTTTTCACATCTTACATATGGTCTATAGAGTAAAAATGAATTGTTACTAAACTCAAACTGAAAAGTGCATCTGATGCTAAACTTCTGTATGGCTAAAATTTGACTTTTAGCCATGATTATTTATTCAGACAAGTTTATAAGATTTGATGAAATATTGCATTAAACTTTTTTTTGTTTTTATAGTTTCTGTTTACGATTTTAAACAGACATTAATTTAAATATATATTTAGTTAATATCAACAAAGGAATTTTTATAATACAAGTATGACGAAAATAAGTAATTATATCCGATGATAATGGCAAATAGAAATTAGTTATAAAGAAAAAAATATTAATGCTAGATACTAATGTATTTTTAATATACTTTATATTATTTTAATTTGTGTGTGTGTTTTCAGCTTTAAAATAGATCAATAAAAATTGTAATACTAAACTCTGCTGTTAGTAATATGTGCTACAAATCTATCAAATACATACATCATTAATATTCATAGGGCCTGTGTGTATAAATATCAAAGTCTTGGCAGAGGGAAGTTCAGTTATAAAAAAAAATATATGATTAACCAAATAGTATTCACAGTAGTTTAGCATTGCTTTTCACATCAAAACCTCAAAGCTAAGTTAGTACTCGGAATGTATTTCAAACATTATAGAATTAAACACAATAGTTCTAAACAAAATCACTTTAATTACATATAAAAAATACAATTTCAATCAATTACAAGACTTGAAAATAAACATAAAAAATTTATATTTTTTTTTAAATATCATATTATAATTTTAAATTATCTCACCTTTTTATTTTCCATCAATTTAAGTATTATTAAAAAAAATCGAAAAAAAAAAGAATTATCTTTTTCATTTATAATCAAGTAATAAATAAAGTTTCCAATACAACTAAAATAAAATAACTATATAAAAATAAATATTTTTTATTATTATTGAAGGGGTTTTTGCCCTGTATAAGGGCCATTTCAAAATACTCTTTTTTAATACAATCACATGACCCTTATATTATATCAATACTATCTCTAATGTTTATTTTAAATAATAATTTTATATAATCATATAACCTATTTGCATATATATATACTCTCTCCTCCCTTTATATATATATATATATATATATATATATATATATATAAGGTATATATATATATATATATATATATATATATATATATAAAATAAAACAACACACAAAATGTATAACTTGCATATAAGCTTGCACTAAAATGTTCTCTAGATGGAGTTTACCACTAGCTCCAAATATGCTTTAATTATAAGTGCCAAAAGAGAAAGGATTCAAAATTTCTATTGAAAAATCTTCATTCCCAAACCAATTGTTTATATATATATATATTTCATCTTTTTCTCAAATATCTCATTCATGATAATATTTAAAGATCCATAATTACATACAAACACACACACACACATCACATTTATATATATATATATATATATATATATATATATATATATATAGTAGTATATACAAACACACACACACATCACATTTATATATATATATAAACTTTGAAATAATCTCCCCAATATTCAGAATTACAATATATAATAATAATAAATAATAGCTATAGCCAACTTGGAGCATGATTGCCATCTTCAGTAATATTTTAGAAAATGACAAATATGCTGTAAATTAGCTATAACTATTAGTTATTATTATATATTGGTATTCTGAATATTGTAGAGTTTATAACAGATTTTTTATTATAATTATTTTATCTGATTATATATACATATACACACACTCATATAATATTAAAAAGTCTTAATATTAGCTATAAAATAATTTTATATATAATTTATTCATTACACACTCATATTATTTTTAATTCCATTAGCTTTTATGGACAGAAAACAACTGTTTCTGTCTATAGATCTAATTTATTATATAGGTAATAAATGAGAAAAATAACAGCTTGATAAGGAAATCTCAATGCAAATAAAATGTTTATAGAAGTTACTAATTGAGAAAATTGAAATTTATATTTACATAGAAGGCTAATTCTATTCATTTGTAAACTAATTAAATAAATAATCAAATATTAAATATGGAATGATAAAAGATTTGTTCTGAGTAATAGGTATTATTCAGGGAATCTATGCCAGTATTTACATATGTATGTGCCTATCAAAAACTGCAATAACCCTCAACTGAATTACAATTTATTCCTCTAATTGTTATTATTTTAATTGATTATCTATATAATAAATTAGATCTGTACAGAAAATTATTGTTACATGGCCACAAAACTATTATATTAGAAGTTTTAATAACTAGAGATCATAAAAATTATATATATATATATATATATATATATATATATATATATATATATATATATATATATATATATATATATATATATATATATATTGTATGTATATGACTCATTTCAAACACACAGATATATATTATTTAATTAAAAAAAATTATTTTATATATATAGATTTATGTGTGTATTTATTATATATAATTTATAAATAGTTAATAAATAAGCAGTTATAAAGAGAAAAAGGTAGTGAGAAACAATATTTAATATAGGGATTTATTATATTTTATTAAATAATGTGTTGAAATTATTTAACTATATTTTTATTAAACAAAATAGATCAGAAAGAAAGTGTAAAATAAAGCGATCAAGATTAGTAGATTAGGATGTGAAAATGTACATGTGTGAATATGAATGTTTAAACATAAAACATTTTTACATCTATTTCTAGTGACTATAGATTGCCAGCTTTATTGTTTGTGTTATCTGTGTCTAAGATTTTTTTTAGAAAAGAAGTTCTTTGATGGGATAAAATGTGATTATTAATTTTCTTGTAAAATCGTGATAGAACATCAACTTGTGAGGCTTTAATCTTTGTCTTAAGATAAGATTTCCAGGTGGTCCTTTTCTTTGATCAAAGATTCGCAATATAAATGAATGAAACAATATTTAAAGGCAGTCAGTTTTTTTTATATGAGGAAAGAAGAGATGTAGTGATCAGTTTATTCATTATTATTAGACAGAGATGTAGTGATTGAGTTCTGAAAACCAAGGGAAATTGACAGTTTGCATATTTTTTTCAAAAGAGTGTGAGCAATTGATTTTTTTTTACTCTTTAAAAATTGAGGAAGGAAAAAAATGACTCTTGTTTTAAAAGTCAGTATAAATGAAGATGTGCATATATATAAGTAATTCCCAGCAGTATTAAGAAAGAGAAAGGAAAAAAATTGAGTTTCTTGGAAGAAGTTATTGACAATTCTATAAAATGATATTAATATATTTTGCTGTGTATAATACAATGAATTTGCATTGCTAAAACCATTGTTTCTGCTTCCTGGAATAATACAGAATGGGTTAAAATCACTAATCTACTGTGGATTCATATACCGGTCCATAGTAACCATGTTTATTAGAAGGTATTAACAAGAACTTTTATTTTTTTAAATGGAGCAAAGACAAGCAGTCTGAAAATTCAAACTCAGGATATTTATAAGAAGTGAAAGTAATCAGGTAACTATGAACTTTCATTAACAAATCTTTTATTATTACCTATTAAAAGTAAACCTTAATTTATTGGTCAAATCATTATTTTTTCTTTTGATACAGAAACATTAAGGGCTTGTTTATCAATAGTCATTCTCAATATCACATAACATAACACAAACACAGTTTAAATCTTTAAACTTAAATTTTCATTATTTTTTTATATTTTTTTTATATTATATATTGTAATATTGAAATGTTTTTTTTTATTGTTCTTCAGTTGTTATGATAATGAGCAACCTATAAATATATGCATTTATAATAGGTTTTTTTTATCTTGTTGCATATTAAAATTGATATAATGTATTTTATTTTATTTTGCTCAAAGATTGCAAGAATATTTTTTATATATGTAATTTGTGTATTAATCTCTAATATAAATGAACACATTTTAGAAATATATGTTGACATATCACAGGGTGTGTGTGCATGTGTAACTGCTTATACAAACATGTCAAAAGAATAGGTTATACATAATTAGTTTAAATGTGGTAAATTATAAAGCAAGGCTTACATATGAATGGAAGTGAAATAAAACACAGGTTACATATGAAATTTATTTTTATGATATAATAAGTTAGAAAAGTCTTAAGTAAGCATTCCATGAAATATATTTTTTAAATTCATTTTAAGCCAGCTTATTTTAAAATATCCAAAAATGACAAACTTGTAAATAAAATCTTGTTCTTGAATTCATGTAATAAAAAGCCATTTATCTAATTAGTAAATTTGATTTTAAAGAAAGAAAGAGTAATAGTATTAATAAAATATAATTATATATCTTAATTGGTTTTCAAGTTCTTATTAAAAATATTGTTGTATTTTTCTTGTCTTAATTCTATTGTTTTAAGTGATCATCATCGCTCGCAGATATTAAAAATCATCAGCACTAGCAAATATTAAATAAGTCTCGCAAAATGTTAAGCAAGCTAGAATGTTGATTCACGTTTAAGTATTTAGGGATTATGCTTGATAATAACCAAGTTTTAATAATTATAGGTGTATAATAAAAAGCTAAAATTATGTTGTGTCCATGAGTTTTGATCATCTTCATCAAAGATGGATATATTATTGATTAAAACACTGTTTCAAATAATACTATACAAGAGTTATGATCACCATCATCATTGACAAAATAAATTATAATCATTAAATCTAATGTTTAACATAATTAATATATTTAGTAAATAGGGGTGTATAGAAAGTTGAATATCATGCAGAGAGATTTATGATGATCAGTCATCATCACTAGTATTATTAAATCCTAGTTTTAACTTTAAAAGTATTTTAGTAAATAAACATAAACTTATATAAATGCTAGTGAATGTAGTAATTAAATCCCACTTTGACATGGGATGATTTTTAAAAAATGCTTATGAGTTTATAAAGATAAATTTATTGTTGTGAGTTCATTATAAAGCTATGGCTGGTATCATCATCACTATTATTATCATTATTATTATGATATTATTATCATCATCATTATTACCTTTATATTGTGATAAATAATCTAGTTAAATGGCCATCCATATCAGTAATGGTCTTCACGATGCTTGTTTAGAAGCCATTAATAAGATTATACTTGTCTGTTCATCAATATACGTAAAATGAGCTAGCAATGTCTATAAGAGTCTTGATCTATATAAATTTTGGTGATATGGGGATCATATGAATTTATTGACATGGATAAAATATAAGAGTGTCATTTTTTTTCATTAGTCATCCAAGTCATGTGTAATAAAAATGTACTGAAGGAGTTTGAACTCAATATACTCTAAATAGATATTTATCTAGATTTAAAACAATCTAGTGGCGCTCCTGGAAAACACATGTACTTAGCTAAACTAAATAAAAAAGTTATCCCATCCCTTTTCCAAGTTATTAACTTTATGTAATATGTTTTATAAGTTGTCATGAATAGCACCAGTGTGTGCGTATGACCATGAATAGTCTTATATAGTTGGAAAGAAGAATAGGAATGATTCTTTGTTAAAAGAACCTAGTATGGGAGATAAGCATAATGCACTCCAGGAATCTCACAGTGGGTAATTTTATTCAGATGCTATATTTAATATTATTTTATTTGATGACAATGGTCAACATGTTTTATTGTTCAAATGTCTCCCCAATATCGAAATATTTTAAAACTTTAATGATGACAGTTTTAATTTTCATTTGGTTATTTTATATGAGAAATGAGATAATTTATTTATTTAATTACTAGTATAACAGAATTAATGTTTGAGATAGTTGCAAATGGGTTATAATGTTATATTTAATTAATTAGAAATAGGCACCCAAATACAGCACGATATGCATATGTTCTTATTTATATGTTGTCATCATCCTTATTTAATTATAAATTGTATGTTAGATAACACAGTAAATTCATTTCTCATTTAATTTTACTCAGTTTCAAATAGATGAACCACTAGAGCATATCATATATCCTGTTTAGTGTTTAGTTATTGAATTATAGCAACTATCATTTTATCACTCATCTATATATTTGTATTAAACGGTTATAATATAGCAACCTTTTTCATCATTACATTATTTTGTATGTTGTTACAAAATTTTCTTACTGTTCAAATAACAGATTATAGGCATATATGTGAATAATTAATAAGTTCTTCTATTATCTATTTCTATATTTATTATTATTCTGTTACAATATATATATATATATATATGTTAAAACGAAGATTTATATGTATAGATATCTGTATATATATATATATATATATATGTATTTTATATATATATATATACAGATATCTATTCATATAATATATATCAAGTCCAAAAACAACACTAAGATAATTCACAATCTATACCCCCTAAAGTCATTTAAATCAACTTGTAAATAATTTCTGCCTTTAGTTATAACAATGCTAATCTATTTTATCTGATTGACAAAATAGATTGGCATTTCTAACAAAATATGGGCATAATATGCAAAGTTCATTTAAATGATTGTTTAGAAATATAGCTTTTGAATGAACTTTTCTTTATTTTTAGTATCCTAAATTAGTGTATATCCCAGTCATTATGAACCACAAATGCAATTTCTTCTCTTTCAATAATAACTATGACATGGGTATTGCATGTTCGTGCAACAAATTTTTTATTCTTCAGGAACACATACATATATTTAGTGTAACTCCAATTATGCTTTTTTTTAGTTCAAACATTCAAAAAGTTAAAAAAATCAATGAGAGGATCAGATTTAGTAGGCTTGCAGATCTTAATTGTGAGTTTTGCTTTAGGAAGTACCACTCACTAATTAATATGTATGGAACTAGATTTGAAACATAAATTCCAGCTGGTAAAGATTTTATGTTTAAATAATACTATTTAAAAATTCTTCTGTTAGACTAATACAGAGCTGAAATAAATTAAAAATGTAATTTAAAATGGCCTGTCTTACATGGGCTGCTCATATTGAAGACCTAGTAGCTTAATCAATACAGTGATATAAATAATAATATCAGTAACAGTGGTAATGCAAGAGACAGTGGTATTATTAAAGATAAGTAATGGAAATCTACTTTTTAATATGGATATTTGGAATGTTGGAACTTTATTTGATGCAATCTCTTCAAAATCAAAAAAATAGGACTGCATCAATGGCTTAAGAACTATCATGATTTAAGATTAGCATTTTAGAAAAACTCACCTTCCAAAGAAAGTAAGTTTAGTACAACAGGTGAATGGTACAAGTTTTTTTTTTTGGAAGAGCAGATTAATCAATAAAATGAGAATGAATAATATTAGATTTGGTGTAAAGTCAAATTTATTATATTATTATTGAAAATAATTGAAAGGGTAATGATATATGATAATACTAGTGCTCATATTATTATAGCATGTTCCAACCATAGTTTTGAAGGATTTAAAGGATGCAAGCTTTTAGTCTTTAATGTATAACCATATTCCAGAAAAACTAGATTTGTTAGTACAAATAGCAGACAAAGACATTGTTGCTATAAAATTAAATGGCTTTTGTTATTTAATCTTACACAAAAAGTGAATTGATTATAACAAGTACACACAAACACTATAAAAATGTGTCCATGCTTAAACAATAATATCTAATGTATTATTTTATAGCTAGAAATCATAATTCAAGATAATTTCATATTGCATAAACACAATCACATTGTTATATAGATAATAGATTATATGTTCCAAGAGTAAAGTAATAGATGTACTAAAAAGTTGATCTTTCGATCATACTACAAAGAAGTTTGATGTTTGTTCTTTAGAAATATCTATTATATATAATAAATTATAACTTTTAATAAATACCAAAATTGCTAATGTGAACCATCAGGATTGTTATATTAATGAAGCATGGTATTTTTTTAAAGTGTGTATGTGTTATGGATACCAATAAATCTATTCTTGGATTTGCTAAAAAAATAATCATGACTAGTTTTTTGGTAATTTAATTAAAGGAAAAGATATGGTAATCTGCTTGTAAGAATAATAAGTTAAATATGAATGACCAATACATGACTTTACTAAAAGGTTGTTTTAAGGTGAACATGAGTGTGATTTCATGGAATATGTGATTCCCATGTACATTATCAAAATTATTTCAAAGTTATTCTAAAGATGCTTATTATTGATTAGCTGTGAGAAGAATATATTACAGCTACAATTAGTCTTGGTATTAAAATATTTTAGCAATAACAGTTTTCTGCAGAAAAAATCAAAATATATTATCACAAATATCAGACATATAGAAAAATAAATTAACATTTTCTATATGTTGTCTTATTTATGGATCATAGATTACTTTGTATTTTTCTTTTCTTTTTTTAAAAATGTTTACAAGTAGCTTATATATATATATATATATATATATATATATATATATGTGTGTGTGTGTGTGTGTGTGTGTGTGTGTGTGTAATAGTTAACATTGTTTTAATCTAACTGAAGTGAATTAATTTTTCTTCTATAATGGAGATGAATTTGGTATTAGGGGCATAATTAATATAACCATCGTTCAGAATTATTAATCAAATAGTTATAGTTTTATCAGTGCCTTATAACACTCTCATAATATATTGGATATTTAATTATTTTGACATTTAGTATTCATTTGCAAGATTATTAAAATAAGTAAAAAATATTTTGTCATGAATTTAAGTATCAGCTAATTTGAATGTAGTTTTAAGAACATTTCCCTGTGAAATTTATGAGGACTTTGATACCAAGAAATATTGTATTAATATAACCAACCCTTTTAATCTAAGTATTTTTTTCTGTATTTTTTTAATGGAATAATTTACCTTTTTATGACTTATTTTGTTTCAACTTAACTATACTTTTTTTTTTCAGTATACGTTCCTCCTCCTTCAAATTAAACAATTATATAAAAAAAGTCAACAAAAATTTGATGAAAAATAAAATAAAAATAAAAAACATCAATAAATAAACACGCATAAAAACTTGAAAGAAATCATTAATAATAAACTTAAACCAAAGCATCTTATTCAAAACATTGCAGCAGATTATTGATTTAATCGCTATTTACGTCAACAAACAATTCTCCTTTATCACTTGCATAATAGTAAATTATAATAAGGTTCACATTTTTATATTTTTAAAAATATTGAAAAGTATTATTTTCTTTATATTTTTTAGATTATTTACAAAGTAATTTTTTTTTTTTAAATTAAACCCTGAAGTGTAAAAATAAAACACATATATACAATGAAACTTAATTATTTTTATATTTTGATTTATTTGTTAATATCTTTATGCATATATATAAAGTTATAACTATATAATATGTCTGTCGCATATATAAACAAATTTATAACAATATAATATGTTAGTCGCATATATAAATAAAGCTATAACTATATAATATGTTAGTACATTAGATTGTTCACGAAATTAAATAAAATGTTTAAAAATATACTGTTTTTAATAAATGGTTTTCTCAAAAGAAAAAAAAAACTATTTAAAATCGTATAAAATATTATTATTAAATTTATATATAATGTTTCTTGACACATCACATCTATCTTCATCCACGAGATGGGATTCAAATTGGAATAAAACTTTTTTAAAAAATTCTAAGCTTAAAGTCTAAGCAAAGTAGAAGTATTCCTTTAAGAAGCAATTACTGTTAATATGAACCCACATATTCTTAGGTGGAACTTTGAACATAAAAAAGAACAACAATATAACTTTCACTATCTAAATACATGTCAAATACCAAAAAATAAAAATTGAATTTTTGGTAATTCCCAGTGTATAATAAAAAATATAATAAAATATGATCAGATAATTTTAAAATATTTGTGAATCTATTATGTACATTTTAAGGATTGTTGCAGGAGAAATATAAAACTGAACAAAGTTGAATAAAGTTTCATATATTAATAGTATTGAGATCATGATTTGCATCAGCAATAGTGATGATAATTTTGCATGTAGCCATGAATATCAAATCAATGTTTTATTTATTAAATTTCAGTAACTGTATAATCAGTTAGAATGTAACAAATAATTTATCTGAACACAAAATAATATTATTATTCTATGATACTGTCTTTCTCATTGTATGGAGACATTTCTTGCTTCCATGGGTGTTTTTAATTGGTCTAAATAAAAATGTGAACACAAGGAAATAAAAAAATAGCTGGATTTAAAAGTGTTTCGCAAAATAGTTGACCAGATCTAGATTATAAAAAAAATATTAGAAACAATCAATAAACTGAATTGTTATATATATATATATATATATATATATATATATTTGTGTGTGTGTGTGTGTGTAAATTTATAAATAAATATTTGAAAATAAACCACTATATAGATAGATATAATTTTTACAGTATAACAAACTCAGATATATTCAGATGGTACTTTATGTTGTAGCTAACAATAAAGATCCTAAGCCTATTTGAGACATGAAAAATATATTAATGTCATGGATATGACAGGCAGATAATGAGAACTTCCCATAAAATATTTTAATATTCTAATTGTTTTTATATTGAATATTTAAAAATCAGACTGTTTTATTTTATATTTTCTATTCAAAAAGTGGATGGATTAAAATATTATAATCAATTATCAGTGTTGTAAAAGTTATTGTACTATAAATTATCTGTATGTGTGTGTGTAACAATCAGTTAATCATGTTACTAATAATACACAAATAAGTGGGAACTGCTACTTAATATAATAGTATTAAGAAAGAAACCACTCTATGCAAAATAATGGTTCTGTGCATTTAATTTGTATTTTAATATACTGTAATAATATCTTCATATAATATATACATTTAAATGAAACACTTTTTTTGTTTTCATATATTTATATTTGGCTTCCCAAGCAATTTTTTTAATTATTATTTTCAAATGTTTATTTAAAAAATTGACAAAACATTTTCAGATCATTTTCTTTAATTGCAAATAACTCATTCAAGTAATTATAAATAAATATACAGAGAATATTAATCACAAACCAACTCTCAATTAATCTCATTTAATTATTTATTTGTGCATATCTTTAGTTATGTTATTAAAACACATTTTGTTGGGGGTTTCTTTATTTTATAAGTATGCAATGTTCATAAATTTTTGTGTAAAATTATATCAAATATTTTGCGAAACATTCACTTAATCCCAGGAGTTCTAAATAATGTTTAGAAGGTAGTGTACAACTCTATACAAAGATGAACAGATCATACATCATATGAACTTTGTATTTGAAAAATGTCCTAATAATGCAGATATTAAGGCAGTGATTTTAAAATTTTTAATACATTAAAATAAATAAACAGCTTCACTCACTTTTAAAGCAATTTTGGTAAGTTTCAGATGTGTAATATTTTATAAAAAGTAAATATATTAAATAGTATAACTTGAAGACTATCTGGCTGAAAAACTAATAAAGTAAAAAGGGGTCTTGATTGCTAGATTTTTCCCAGAGTCCTGCCAATATAATTGCTCAGACTCCCTCTATTCTTGGGGAAAATAATATTTATCTCACCAGCAAGAGTATAATAAAATTTTGCCAAAAAGTTAAAAAAAGTTTGTTCTACTTATAAATAAGTATAAGCCTACCATTACTGTAGAAAGCTGTAGAGAATAGTTATTTACATGGATCAGCCAAGTGTGACATTTTAAGAACTATTTCATCATCTTGTAATTAAGGAATGAGGACAATATACTTTCTTATAGGTAAGATCAAAACTCATCTTAATAACATTTTAACTGCATTTTGAACATTTAAATTTTCATTAACTTTGAGAAGATTGAGATAAAGAACTGTTTACAAAGATTTTACTAATATCAAATTTTAATTGAATTTCAATAAAAACCAAATGATATTTATGTATGCATTTATTATTACTATACTATGTTTTTTTTCTAATACTTACAACTCCCAAAATACATATTATATCAGATAAATTATATTTATCTTAGATTTAATATTTTATATATGTGCACATACACAGCCAGTGGTGGAAGCTTTAGTAAGTGGTACAGATAGATAGTTGTATTTATGCTAATATATTTTCTTACAGAAAATTTATTAGTAATCAATGGTATCCTTTGGTTTGTTTTTTCCTCTCAGCACATCTAATAGGCCTATGAAGAGATTTACCCTGGTATTTGTTTGTTTTCTTTTTGTTAATCACTTATGTTAATAATTTAAATTATCAAAGTAAATAAACTAATTCTCTCAATTTTATTGTAAATAAAATGTAAATGACTTTTATTAATTTATTTTTGTATTTTGTTATTTATATTTTCCTCACTTGTTACAATTGATATCAATCACATGTCATGTTTAGAATAAATATTATAGTAGCCCTGAGATCTTGATTATATGATTACTTAAATATATTTTGAATTAATAAAATTGCCCTTTAATTTCTGAATACATTCTTTAAACTCTTTTCATATTTATTTACTGACATACATATAGAAACAAATTTAAATATTCATCAAAAGACTCATTATTTATTAACCAAATTTTATTAAAGATTAGATCTAACTTCATATTTTTAAACCTCCTCACATACAAATTGGCACCTCCATTTGTAAGACATAAGCTAGAAACAAGCTGGTCTGGAGGTAGGGATAATAATAGAGATTTTGAGTTTTATCTCTTTTGGCACTTATAAATCAAATCTTGTTTAGATCTATTGGTAAGCTCCATTTAGTGATCATAAAATGCATGCTTAATAGCAAGTTATGAAATTTATAACTTGTTTTAATTATATATATATATATATATATATATATATATTAGTAATAAATGTCTGTATTCCAATTATAAACAAATATATATATATATATATATAATTCTTAGAAAAAACCCACAATAATTAATACAGTGAATAATATTTTTAGACAAATATCTATTATAATTTAATAGAAGTACCTTCAAAAAACCATCATAAATGTCTACAAAAACAATTACATCATTTTCCCACAATTTATTAATTTTTATATTAGCAGCTTGTTTATTTATCAAATGCTGCTTTCTGTTTTTTATTAACATAGCTTCTTTAATTTTACGTTTATTTTTATTTCTTTCAATACATAAAATCTTAACTTTATTAAAATCAAAACCATATATACATGTAACATTACGATCAAAGAATACTGAAGGTGATATGTCATCATTCCTAACACTCTCTTGTCTTGATTTTTGCACTTGTTTATATAGCAATAAGTGTTCCTTTGACCTTTTCTCCATTGTACACCAAGATTCACCTATATATGCTTTACTACAAACACCCCACCATTTATATATTGCACAACTTTGATTTAAAATACTACATCTACTTTTTGAATAATTTATCAATCTATTAAATTAGGAGTAGTATAAAATGTGACTCTACATATATTTTTTATATATTTGCCTTATAAATTAACTTGTTCATTACAAATTAATGGTACTGATATCCAAGTATATTTCATTTTATCAATATCTATAGCACTTAAATATCAAGTACACTTATTCAAAATAATATCACCAGACAAAATTAAATTTAAAAAATTGATTACATTCACTTCTCAAGTTCCAAATTAACACAACACAAAATAAATATATTTTATCCACATATATCTTTATTTTGCATTTGATTTTAACAGTATATGATCATAAATTTAAATAGGCATATATATCATACAATATTTAGCAAATATTAATAAATAAATGAGAATGCTTATAATTTGTTATATAAAATGTAAATGTGCCCATATATAAACACAACACACATTTCCCTCAGCTGTATTTCATTTAACTTACAAACTGACAATTTCAAATTAGAATTAAATATTGCATCTTATTTCATTAACAATTTTTATTTTAAATAATCTGTTTAATCAGACACGTTTTGCTATCTATTAGTAAAATGCATTTATTCTATATTTTAATTATATAAATATTACACTGCAAAGCCATTTTAATTTAATTAATTTTCTAATAATTGCTCAAGTGCATGCTGTCAAAAAAATTCCTACTATTATCGCAGATTTGCAAAACGTTTAAGAAGGAAATAATATATTCTCTTTACACTGATATCTGGTAAAAAATTAATAAATAAACCAAATTTCACATTATTTAATTTACAAATACAGAAATTGATTGAAATTTTAAAAATAATTGATCATAAAATAATAATTATTATTTAATACTTTTGCATATGTTTTAGTCTGTATGCATAACAAATCAGTTTTTTTCTATTCATATCATATAGCTTGGAGCACTTTTGATGGAACTCTTCTGTTAGCTGTTATTGTTGCAGCTATATTTATATTAACATCTATTTATTAATACAACATAGAAACAAACTATATAAATTAAGTCATTTAAATATTCCATTTGTTTGGTAGCTGAATACTTATTTTTCTGTTTACTACATTCCTATGGTTAGCAATAAACCAAACCTCTTTAACTCTTTTTCTGATTATCTCTCTCTATACACAGAAATTTTACCAATTGTGGATTGAAACTAGCACCATATTGTTTCTTGCAGTCTTAATAAAACAGGCTTATATTCAGAGTTGTCATTGGTTTGCCTTTATAAGTATTTGTGCTGCAATAGTCAGGTTGAAATATTAGCCCCAGATTCCCCATAGTATACAGTGGTATTCACAAAAAATCTCATAGATTAAACTACCATGAGAAACAAATAATACCAAATATACAAACCCCACAATTATATATCTTATATATGTGGATGATGTGTTTATTGCTGCCAAAAGGAGTACGATCTTAAACATCACCAAAGAATTACAGCTGATGTCTAAACTCACACTAAATACCACATGGGAAAATGATCAACACCATCTAAAATACATGGACCTAAACATACAAAAAGAAGATAAACAATTAATGTACCACATGACCATCAAACCCTTAGAAATTAGGGGATACATACATCAGAGTGCAATAGTTCCCAACTCACATAAATATGCTGGACTGAATGCATTTCTACATAGAAATAATTACTTGTGTAAATGTAATTCAGACAAAAGAGATAACATTTTAAAATACATCAAAGAACTGATATCTGTTAGCTATAAATATAGACACATAACTAAAAGAATAGAACAGCTCCAAGCAAAAATAAACCAGCAAGGCAGAATCAGAGATAATAAACCATGAATATCCAACATTGCCAGACATTTAGCTAAAACATTATCAAAAGAATTTATTATTGGTTTCCACATTTCAGCCAACACCAATAGACTAATAATCAATTCAAAAGATAAACTTGATCCCAAATCAACATCTTAAGTGGTGTACCAAATACAATGTCCTCAGGCCAGATGAAGAGCCTCATTTTATGGGGAAACAAAAACTACCATTACAAACAGAGCATCCCAGCACATATATATGTATAAAAAGGCACTGAATAACAAGGAGTCTACATCAGCATTCTTGGAACATGAAAAAGCTGCAGGACACAGATTTGAATCCACCAACTCCAGAATAGTGTGCAAAGAGAGAAATGACCATTGGCACAAAATAAAGGAGGCATATTTCATAAATAATGGCCAACAATCAATTAATAGAAAAGACACCTGTTTGACCATTTCAAAAAGATGGACAAACTAATTCAAACAATATTTTAAATAAAATACTGAAACATCTAACTAATTAACATAAATTCGAATACCCCCCTTTATCACTATCAACAACATACAGTTATGAGTATGAAGCCATGGAGCTTTGAAAGTGCTAAGCTTTAAATTAATTATTAATAAATATAACTTCTTTAACAAGCATTAAAAGTGCATAATTATTGATATTATAGATTATCTGTGATATGAACTCCTTCATGACTTATTTTTTGTATGAAAGTTACCTTTGAATGTTTGTTCAGATATTTTTTATTTTTTTCATCAATTTTGTAATATAAGGCATACTGACCCATAGCTTTGCTTCAACATGCAGTTTTAATTTCTCAGTAACTTTATTACATCCATAAGAATACCTTTTATAACCAATGCTACATAAATCAGTGACATGGTTGTATATGTTTGATTTCTGACTGCTTCATATACAAAAATCATCAATTTTCTATTAACAAATGATTTAAAACCAAAAAATGTATGTGCAATTGGTGTTTTGGACTTTGGGTATATAGTAAATCTTATTTGGATTGAATGACAGAATAAAAGAAATTTGTACTAACATTAAAAAAACCTCATTATCTATATTATAGCACTAAAATGACATTGAATACTATGCTATTTTGGGGTATGCTACAATAATAAAATGTTGATTTATATTTAAATTTATATTATTATCATTCTTTACATTTTTTTTTCTTTATTTACTTTTCAAAAATTCATACATTCCTTCTTTTATCAGTAAAACTTTCTTTATTCATTCTTTTTAGTTCTCTTAAAAATACCTTTCTTGATCTTAAAACTCTGGGTACATTGTAATTTCAATTCATCTCTCCTTTAATTATTTTCTCAATAGTTAATATATTTTTACATACTGTTTTAGCATTTTTGCATTTTAACATAAGGCTTTTCATCTTTTTTTGTTTAAAATCCATAGCTCAAAAGATTCAAATCTTCTCTCTTTATTTTTCAAGGTTATCTAATTTTTGGATTTGATTTCTTTTTAAATGTAACTTTGCTGTATCACAAAATAATTTCCCACACCTATAAAAATTGTAATTGAACCTTACAATTATTATTGTAATATTTTTATGATTTAATTATAAACTAATTGCTAAATATTTAAATGCACCAACCTTTCCATTAAAATTATTATTCTAATATATTTTTTAATTATAAATAAAATAGCTACTAAATATGAAATTGTGGTAATCTACTTTATAATCCTTTCAAACTGCTATTTTAATCATTCATCACTTTCATATATATTTATTCCTTAGACATAAATGTGCTCTATATCTTAATATCTTTCTTGATATTTTATTAAACAGTCTTAAGTTATTTAAATACTGCTACATTAACAGCAAGTCTTATGCAATAAACTTTCCAAGAATTATAATTAATTCTCCCTTATAAAACTAGCACTAATTTATCAATAAGTGTAAGATTCATAAACAACTTTCTGATAGTTAATTCTCTTTCAATCGATACCATTTCTTTGCAACATAAACATCTATTTAATTTATTAACTGTTTTTTTTTAATTAATAAAATAAATGTTAATATTTTTTTGTTAATTCTCTGTATTTTCATAATAGTATCCCCAATTTTAAGGACATCTTTTTAACGTCTACTATTTTGAAACCATGCTGGTTTTTAATTAAAAATGTATGCATACCATTATAAACATGACTTATAAACTTTTAAAACATTTTAGCAATGCTTCATTAATTATTTATAAAATTTTAGCACATAGCCATACTATTTTTTCTAATAAAATCATTACTGTTGAACAATTATTTGAGTTTTGATTGAATCATATTGATATTAAAATAATACAAAATTAATAATCAGTATTTTCTTAATAATATGCTAGAATTAGTAAAATAATCCTGATTTTATGGTCTTTTTCCTTCCATTTTTATATTTATGTTTTAGTCATTATTTTTGTCATCTGTTCAAAACTTTTACATTTTTCAATATATATTATTCACAGATGCATACTCAAATACATTTTTTATCTTTCCAATTTATCAGTAGCAGTTTTTGTTTCTATTTGATAAATACCTTTGAGAATAGATATTAACATGTATAAGCAATAATATCATAAAATATTATTTGCAAGATCATATTACAATACATTGCTATTAATTTCTTATCATAAAAGCACTATGAAAGATACAAAAGGACTTTGCACAAGTTAGTATAGTGATAAGATTGGGAAACTCAGAACTTCAAAAGTTTTGTATCAATTATCATCTGAATAAATTAAAAAAAAAAAAAAAACGTGTATGTCCGTCAATCCAATTTATCTGTCTTATTCACTTCGGTGCTTAAATATCAAGTGCTAAAAAAATCAAATAATGATAATATATATATTAATTTACTTTTTCAATATTTTCGAAATATAATCAGAGATTTTTCTTTAAAAAAATTAACATATTGTTATATATATATATATATATATAAGCGTAGTATGTGTATTTATGCAGAACATTTTACCATCATTAAAATATATATATACACATATAAGCATGCAACTATACACACGTGAACGCATTCTTTTAGGACATTATACTTCAAGACTTTGATTGGCTAACAATTTCTTCAGATATCAATCAATATGACTCAGACTTGCATTAAATCAAAATGGTAGTTAATTTCCAATCAATGCTTTTGTATGTTATTTTTAACATACTTTTATTATTTCAATATCCAAAAGATCTTTTTCACTGTCTTTCATTTTCATATACAATCTACGATCTTTTACAATAAATATGAAAACTTTTGCTATTTCTAAAATAATTAAAGGTCAGATAATTTGAAGAAAAATTTTTCAGTCGAAAATATAAAGAATTTCAGATTCATGGGGAAAAAAGCCAGTATAAAATATTTGAAATCAAATAATCATTTCGCTTATTTATTTATATATATATATGTGTGTGTGTGTGTTTTACTGTGATTAAAACCTTTATATTTTCATTTAATATCTTAATTTACTGATATAATATATATATATATATATATATTGAGGATTAATCCGTGTATGCTTTTGATTATAAAAATATCGACTAGATGTTTCGGCTTGATCACACAAGCCATCAATTGGGTCACGAATAGAATATTTAAAGACGATTGTAAATGTTCTATAGACAGTGATTTATAACAATGTTAAATTTCCACCAATAGAAGAAACCGGTATTTAAAATTAGAAAATAAAATAAAATCATATATTTTTAAAAAAAAATTCTTCCAAATAAAAGAAATTTTTCTATGTATCATCATATTTGTTGTTACAATTTGGTCGTTTTAGATTCTCAATGGCCTCTCTGATCTTATATTAATAGAGAATATACATCTGGATAGAATCTTGATATTAAATAAGTAAATGTTGTGGCCTAAATCTATGACATGGATTGAGAGTGTTGATGATTAGGAGTGTTGATTAACTACATTAGCATGTTCATCTCTCCCAATACTGATATGACGATTGTTTATACCTATCTAAGAAACTTTACAAATGCCAAATAAAATTTCATAAACTCCATGAGCCTTAAAGAGACTGAATCTTTAGGCTTGGTTATGATATTACTATTATTAAACTGGCAAAACTCTCTATATGTATTGCAACACACAGCAAGCTAGAGTAATGAATGGATGCCAGAAGGCTTGTGTATAAAATCCTGATCTAGTGCTTACTCATCCAACATCTCCAGATTAGTTACTGGCTTGCGGTCTTTGTCAGTGAGAAGCCCTGGATCTGTGAGCACTGCATCTAGATCTTAGGATCTAAAGCAACCCTCCAGCAGCCACCTTTTATATCTACTTAACTACAAAACCATGAGCCTTAAACTGAAAACACCTTAATATTTTCAATCCAAGCTCATTAGCCTATATAGTCATAAATGTCTGAACTCAGTTCAGTACCTATACATTTTGGTGTCTTTGATTCTTAAATAACCACAGCCACCACTATCACATGAACTGAGTTCATCCCTATATGACTGTATAGGGTAATGAGCTTGGATTGAAAATATTAAGATGTTTTCAGTTTAAGACTCATGGTTTTGTAGGTAAGTAGAAATAAAAGTGTGGCTGCTGAAGAGCTGCATTAGATCCTAAGATCTAGTTGCAGTGCTCTCAGATCCAAGCCCCTCACTGATGATGGCCACAAGCCAGAAACTAGTCTGGGAATATTGGATGAGTAGGCACTAGATGAGGATTTTATGCACAAGCCTTCTGACATCCATTGATTGCTCTTAGCTTGCTGTGTGTGGCAATATGTATAGTGTTTTGCCTGTATTAACAGTTATGAACAAGCATAAGAAGTGGTGATCATGTGATATTACTATTGTTTTGATAAGTAGTATACGCTGTTATTATATCGTAACATTTCAATATATATATATATATATATATATATATATATATATATATATTGTTTGTAGTTTTTTTATATAATGAACACAATCCTAATATTATTTCTTTTTATATCTTATTTTGATTATTTTGGCCTTGTAAATAAGATTAGTATTATAACCATTAGCTAATAAAATATTATTTATATGATTTATTCTTTTAGTTATGATTTATTGAAAAGTTAATTGCTTAGTAAAAAGTGTGGTTGAGTACAGAAAAAAAGTTAATTGCTCTAATGAAAGAGTTTGGGTACAGAAAAAATCTGAATTCGATGATGATGTAATGAAAATATTTTTGAGAACTTAAGATGATAGATTGTTATATAATTAGCATGCCAATAGCTCTTAAGCTTTTCAGAATATCCCTATTCTCAAACAGTTTCTAGCTCTGGCTGTCATCAGTGAAACTTGTTAAGAGGTATTGGCATGCTCATTATATAGCATTTGTAATACAAGCCTTTAAAATAAAGTCATGTGATATATAACTTGATTTTTTTTACAATAGATTACATTGTTTTTTGATGATAGTATGTGAAAAAAAAAGTTTTTTTTATCAGACTCTATCTCTAGTCTAAATTTGACATGAGGGTAGATATTATTTAAATATGAAAAAAAATCATATAATTTATTTTTACTATTTTTCCACGTAATATCTGTATTATCTAATATATCTTATCCCAATGAGAGATTGTAAAGGTGCTGATTCTAAAATATACATTTCTCTATTTTTCATAAATAAATCAGCTATTACTCCTGAGACAGGATGAGTCCATAGAAATGAAAAAAAGGATTTACTTATAATGTTGTTCTTTAATAGGTATTGGAAAGGCAATGTTTATATAAGGCAATAATATGCTCCTGCAAATTGCAATGTTGAGAAATGACATTAAAAGCTTTGTCATTTGAAATATTTGTGAAACAACATTGAAGCTGATGAAATATCATTTGTATTAATTTTTTTAATTGTAATCAGATAAATAAATCATATTTGACTCATATATATTTATCAAATTTTTATAATTTTAAATGTGTGAGGTAAAACATTTAGTACTTTTCAGAAATTGTAGCAATATAAATGGTTATATATAACTATGTACTATAAAAATTATACACTCATACCATAAAATATATAGCAAAAGATATATTTCTCAACTCGACTGAAAAAATCTCTCCACAATTTCTACTCTTACATTTCAACATTTCATAATTATTATATTCCTTAATACAATCTAACAACTTTTTATTTTTGTCTATTGTATCACTCTAAGTCTTTCAACATTAAATTGATCTAAATATATATTCAAACTAATTTCTCTTTAGTTTCATTATTTTCTCAAGACCATATCTCTAATTATATTATTTTTTAATTCTTCAACTATTCTCACCATATTTTCTGAAATTTTCTTCACTATTTTTTTTTCAAATCCTTATCCCCAGTCATTACAATCTTTTATCTCTAATTGTCTATTTGTCTTTTTTAAATAAAATATAGACTTTTGTAAGATTGAACACTAATGCTGTAGGAAGAATCATTTGCCATAAAAATGTAATTGAACAATTTTATCTTATTTCTTTCTTCTCATCCTTCACCAACAATTAAACAATTTCAGGATATTTTTAAAAAGACTATCTTAACAAACCATTAAAAATTCATTCAAGACCAGATTAAGATTTTATAGACTTGTAATCAAAATTATTTTTTCAAAACAAATTTATTCAAAATATTAATAAATTGTGGATTCATTATGACAGAAAACCTGATTATTTATTCTTGGGTTATATATATATATATATATAACATTTGTAAATACGAGCTTTATTAAAATTAGGTCATCTGACTTGATTTTTTATCAATTTAATTTATATATATAATGATACAAAGATTTTCACAGTTTGCGTAAATAAAAGACATATTTTGGAAAGATTTTTTTAAAAACATTCTTAATTTAATATTTTTGCTACTGATGGAATTTTAACGTTTTTTTTTTTTTTCAAATCAGTGATTGTAGTGCCTCTACAAGCATCTTTCTACCTTTTATACCCAGTAGATGACTTGTGGGATCAAGTCAAAACGTCGGTATATCAATATATAAATTTTTTTTAACAAGGAAGAACCTGCAAAATTTGTCTTTTATATATGCAACCCATGAAAATCTTTGTATCAACATTATTAACCTCTATAGGGAGGAAATATTTAAGCAGCTTCGAGTACTTGAAAGAACATGGATTAAGAAGTGTGCATGTAAAAATCACAATGCTATATCCATTTTCTGTATAATTATGTTTCACAAGAACAATCATAATATTAGTAAAATTCTAAGGAAAACAAGAAATATTACTTTAAACTCTTTTATTAAAGAACCCTGGAAAAAATCTAGACAAAATTAGCAAAGTATTGCTGGATTTACATTTATTCCTTAATAATAAAATACATCCTTTACTGTGGACTAGTTTTGATGACATTGCAAATTTTAGATTGATTAAAGATTCGGAATTTGTAACAGCAAAGCAAAAGAAAAAATTACAAATGCTAATTAGAACACAACCACCAAACATTATGTATCCAAATCAAAAAACTGTTTATAATTTATCTAAGAAAGCCTTCTTGGTTTTAGAAAAAGGTTTTAATATTGCTTTAACATCTTCCTGGATACCTTTTGAGAAAATTTGTTTGTAATGCTTTATCAGCTCTTGATAAAAATGATTCTTTATGCGCTGAGATTTGCAATATTTTTTTTAAAAAAGCTAAGCTTCCTAAATATAACATTTCAAAGAAAGACAAACAAGCATTAAATAATATAAAATCGGACAAATCAATTGTTGTACTTCCAGATGATAAAGGTAATGTCAATGTTGTTATGGATTGTGACATTTACCACAATAAAATTTTAGATTTGCTTAATGATAAAACTTATAACAACAAAAAAACATTATTAATAAATCGCCTATTGAAACAGAGATAAAAAATAAAATAATCCCTCATGAAAAATCATGTGTCTGTCTAAAATTTTATGTATTTCCAAAAATTCACAAACCAGATACCGCCCTTCATCCAATAATAAGCACAATAGGATCTCCAACTCATATTTTAGCTAGATATTTATCGGATTTCATTAAACCTGTAATCCCATCTATTAAATCATACATTAAAAACTTTTTTCATTTTATTTCTGGTTTAAAAAGTTTTTTTAAATTAATGCTAGTGACATCCTGGTCAGTTTTGATTTTGTGTCTTTGTTTACAAACATCCCAATTGATGAATCTTTAAATATAATTTCACAACATTGCAATTTACTAGAACATACTATTACTTTGATTAAACATTGTCTCTTGAACACATATTTGGTATATAATGGACAGCATTACAGACAACTTTTTGGTACTTCATGGGCTCACCAATCTCAGGAGTAGCTTTAGAATCATCATCTTTAAAACCTTTCATTGGGCTCAGACACATAGATGACACTTTTGTCATATAACAACATAGAATAATAAATTAGATTATTTTTTCTTACATTTAAATAATATTCATCCTCATGTTAAATTTACAATGGAGACAGAGTCTGATGAAAAACTCCCTTTTCTTGATTTTCTTGTCACCAGAACACCAAATAGTTTATCTTTTTTTTAATTTACAGAAAGAGTACACACACAAACAGATATTTACATTTTCATTCTCATCATCACCCAACTCAGATAGTTTTTGTAGTCAAAACTCTTTTAAATAGAGCAATTAACCTTCCAGATAAATCACATCTGAAAGAAGAAATAAATCATATTAATAATGTTTTATTAGCAAATAGTTATAATTATAATTTTATAAAAAAAAAAAAGCCTTATTTCAAACACAAAATGGACAAAATAGGAAACAAAAAGATAATAAATCAGCTATTAGGATTTGTATTCCATGTGTAAAAGGAACTACAGACAGTATTGACCGTATATTAAAATGCTATAAAAAGATACAGCATTTTCTACTCATCAAAAGATCAGCAATATAATAACCAAGCCTAAGGATTCAATCCCTCTTGATTCTCATGGTGTTTATCAAGTCTCATGTAAAAATTGTAAAGCTTCTTACAAAGATTTGAGTAATTGTTGCATCAGTGTTAAGAGAGATGAGCATGATAATGCAGTTAAACAACACTCGTCACCAGTAGCACTCTCACTCCATACTATAGATTCAGGACATAAAATTGTTTTTTCTAGTACTACGATTGTATCCAGATGTGATAATCTCTACCAGTGCAAAATTAGATAAGCCATTGAGATACTTAAAAGGTCAGATTGTATCAATAAGTGAGATGATACATGCAAGCTTCCTTAAGATTTTTTTAAAAAAACCATTTTTAATTTAACATTTTTGCCATTGGTGGAACTTTAAGGTTTTTTTTTTAAATCAGTGATTGTAACGCCTCTATAACTGTCTTTCTACCTTTTATCACCCAATGGATGACTAGTGTGATCAGGTCGAAACATTGTTATATCAATATTTAATTTTTTTTAACACTATATATATATTGTAACGGTCAAATATGTGCATTTGCGCAACAAAACCTAGAACTCTGATAGATCATCCTAAGGCCGACCAGGTTTACGGTGGTGGAAGCCACGGCTCTGGCCTAACCCTAGTTCCTCTACCATTGCTCATAGACTTACAACCTTACAAATGACACAGTTGAGGTCACAGCAGCATTTCAATTCTTCACGTGCCGGCAGTAGCTCAACAGTAGCACATAAGACGGGTAACAATGGGTATTTTGTATAGCATATCTATATAGACATCATGTGGCACACTTATCATCATAAATTATATATAAAGTTTCAATAACACTATAAAGTTAATTACTAATTATTAAATAAAATTGAGTCGGTGAGCAAGACTAAGACAAGAAACTAGATTAAATTTGAAATCAATTTAATAATTTTCAATGTAAACAATTATTCAAAATTATAATAAAATAAGTAAAGGTTTGGTTTCACACGCAGGTGAATAAGGGGTTTTACAATTGAAAAGGGTTCACACGTAAGTGATGTATTATGGGTAGCAATTTTGGATGTATGGATTCAAGTAGTTTGGTTTACATATATAGGCTAGTTATTTAAGAGTGATTTTAATTCTTTAACACAACTAACAGAATTTAGAGATTTTGCATTTCCGTTTTACGTATATATATATGCATATAGCCTCATATCACACGCAGGTGATATTATGCAAGTTACAGTTAATTATTTATTTGGCTGATACACATATATCTCTATCACTCGCAGGTGACAAAATCATAATACATAATATTTTGCATGAGCTGAACTTTAATTTGGAACGATTTGACTTTGCTCATGGTTATTTGATTTCTATGCCCGGTTTATGCTATAAGGATTTAGATTTGCCATATTAGTGGAAGTGATAATTAATTTTGAGAGAACATAATTTTACATATTTTAACTAGCACGAATACTTTAATATATTCTCTACACAGTAAAATACTATTTAGATTGGATTCTATATCAGATCAATGCTGAATTAATTACTTGAAATGGCGGGTTGAACTGACTAACGGATGTTAGACTTCAGAGACAAGTGCGTAAAGAAAAACATATAACTCTAAGTCTTATTGCGTCTCATATGTGCCTTATTCATGGGATTCTTACCAAGTAACAGTTCCCTAGGACTGATTCTCATTGCTGTGGTGTAGGAGGCCATTTTAGTTCGGCAGATCGAGCAATTTATAAGAATATGGGAGTCTTACGCTCTGAATTGAGTCTCATGCTCCTTTTACGGATGAGGAATGTGGAGTCTTACGCTCTGAGGTGAGTCTCATGCTCCATTATAAGATATACGAGATGGGTTGGCGTGTACCATCACCATCAGAAGGAATAATTGCCCGAACTAAAGGTAATGGTATAGCGCGACGGCATGCGACCATTAAAGAAATACAACAATAAGAAAATACGCCGTAGCGTTTCGTAAGGACACATATGCACCACTGACTAGGTAATCATATTTAAAAATTAAGACGCTAAATACAAGTTTCTTTCATGAAACTATCCCACATCAGTTCATGTTACAGTACTCTAAATAGTACTAATAAAGGGAATTTATGAATCCAATCTACAGAGTTAGCTATATAGGCTTTGATTTACTTAGCTTAAGGAGGATTACAGCATATAGGGAATTAAAATATAAACTTATAAATTTATGCTGTATTTTTATCACTTTAACTAGATATTAATTTAAAATATCAACTTAAAAAGCAAATCTATATTAAGGTAATTATACGTTTGTAATAACTTTTAATTATAGACATTTTATCCTTTCCAAAACAGAGCTTTTTATCTCGTATATAATTATACGTTTTATATACATATATATATGCGCACTTACATATATATGCGAGCGAATCTTTATTTAACACTCGCAAATAGTTTAATTTAAGAATAAAGCTCGGTTTTGCAATTTTATAGCATAAACAATATAATGTAACTAAATAATAATAATATTGGCATAGATCAAATTAAGAAATGCATTTTAAATCAGAATAAGATTTTAAACAAGTGAAGTTTGATAATTGCTTATTTGAAAAGGGAAGTTGTGCGATGTTCGCTAAAACATGTTTGATTTAGTTTTATAATGCTATCTCAGAAATTAATGACTGCAAACATTATCATTAACTTAAAACATATATAAATTATCATAGAAATCTTAAATATTATTTTAAATTATTATTATATAAAAGATTTAATTTCTACATTAAGCGAATTGAAATAGATAGCATTTAATTATTTATAGTTAAATCAATACGTAACCAAATCAAACTATATTTTGCGAGTAAACCCAAAACATAAAATCATACAATTTCATTAATAAAGATGTGTGTGAATGCGCGTATTTTAGATCATAAAGCATAATTCAACTAAAATACAGTAAATCATTTAATATTTCAAATCATTTAATAATTTATCTCTCAGGTAAATCATTTCTATCAATTAAATTAGTATCAGTTATTATTTCAGTTATATTTATATCAGTTATCATTAAATCAGTTTTATCATCATCTCAGTTTTATAATCAGTTTATAATCAGGCTTAAATTAGTACCTTTATATCAGGACTTAAATTTGTATCAGTTTTATCAGGCAAGACTCTAAGGTTTAAATACAGTAGTTAATAATTATAATTTAGGTGAGTTTTTAAATTAAAATTATCAAACAAAATGTACATACTTTTCATTTACACATTAAGATGGCCATTAATTTGAGGTTAAGCTAGCATTTACTGGGAATTGATTGAAGGTTTTAGATTAGAAGAGTATTTACCGTAGTTAATCTTGATGTTTCTCTGTACTGCGGATTCCTTTGAATAGCGTGACATCCTTTAGGTTTTGACGGTGATCTGCTCCTGTTCTCGGCTTAGATGGTTGTTCGCCCGGCAGAAGGCTAGATTCGAAGCCTTTTTACCCCGACATATTATTAATTCACTTTATTAAACTATGTCTTGATCACTCTTAGAAAATATTTTACTGGATTTCTTTAAAGATGGCTGCTACTTCTTTTATATCCTTATCCCCCCCTCTCTCTTTCATTACTTTCTTTTCCTATAATTGTTTTCTGGTCCGTACGGTAATTAGCAGTTACGGTGGAAACCTGCTGCGTTAAATTTAAACTAGGTCAAAAAAAAGCCTATTGACGTAATAATTTATTCAGTTTTCCAGGTTTTATTCCAAATATAAACTTTTAATTAATCTAATATCTGTAAAGATTAATTATATTGGCGACCGTATGTCGAGAAAACAAATCTAAGATTGTGAAAAACATTTTATTATATATGTAACTTGACCGTTCTAATTTACCGATATATGCAGAATTTATACAATTTTGAAAATATATAACTTAATAAATATATAAAATTATTGAAATTGAAATGTTTTACAATCTATTAACATTTAATTCTTGCATATATGTAGTCTAAAGTTACACATACAATTAGTTTTTTACTAAGCAATTATTAATAATCTATATATGTGCGTATTTTGGTTTTATGAATATAAATGAATATTGCAGTAAATATCTAAACATATACGCACACACATATGATTGAATCATCAAGATTTAACTTTAGGTGGGATTTATTTAGATTACTATTATTAAATATACGAGGATTTGTGGTATTTATATATGTATGAATACTGCTATATAGCACATATAGCAAGTGAAAGAGTCAGGTTGAAAAGCTGACTGTTTCAATATATATATATATATATATATATATTGTACCGGTCGAAATCCACCACCACCGCAAGTCAAATCGGATTCAAACTCAGCTCAACCAAAACTGAATTCAAACCCAACTCAACAGCTCAGATAGCAGAAATCGACGGCACAGTGCTATGCGCCAAGAACTAGTTCAACGGTTGGTGAGGACTAGAGACCCTTGCACTGACACGAATATCTAATAATTAATTACTTTGAATACTTTTTAAATCAAATCATATGTATGTTCGGGTTGCCAACACAGATAGCGGGTATGAACATTTAAATAATTATAAAAAGAATGATGAACTAAGAAACCAAGTATGTTAGAAATATTTAATAATAATAATAATTTGTTTTGTTCAATAAAATATAGATTGCATTAGTTACCTCTAGTCTTTAAAATAATTTATAAATATAATAAGAGTGGCGGTCCTTATCATATGCCAACAAGTATTACACAACATGGGATTCTATGTCTATGCCCCCAACGAGAAATATAAAGGCAGATAAAGGTATTCATTAAGAACGGAAATGATTGTTCTAACTTTATTACGGTGGAATGTGAGATTTATTTTCACATTCGGGAATCTATTCATGAAGAGCAAAACGTATTTTAAGGCATAACTTTAATCTTGATTTGAAAACTGATTTAAACTAAATATATTTGAGAATTGGTTCGACTTTAATTTAAATCACTTCATCACGAATTACGAGCACGGAGCGGGTTTTACCGGAACAAAGATGCAATGGTACTGACGAATTACAAGGCAGAGAGTAAAATTGAAAGATGATCGCTAGTCGATGATCGAAGTCCTATGGCGGCTTGCATTTGGCAAGTCTTACGCCCTTTGACTAATGAATCGGAAAGGAAGTACTTTCTTCCTCGAGAAATTTAAATAAGAGAATATGATCACCGACCAGCCTAACGGAGCGGAAGATGGCCCTACGTCAGCAACATTTGATGATGATGACTTGATAGTCATCGTTGAAAAATCAAACCCATGTAGAATGCTCTACGTGATGACTTGACCAATTAATTAAAGTCAAACGAGCTTTTATCGAACTATTTTAAAACATTTATAAACTATTTTAATTATGCCCTAATATCGTGCCCTTCCTGAATATTAATATAAAATAACAAAAGTGGAATTAAAATATATTTAACCCTTTATTGACCCTTTTTGCAATAAAAACATTTAAGATTATATTTGCATAAATAAATATTAGTGGAACAAGAAAATCATTTAACATTATGTGAATATATATAAATACTTATAACTTAGATAGGAGCTGGGGACATAGGTGAAAAATTGAGCTAATAATTTATTATTAGCTAAATGTAAAAATAGTAAACATGTAATATTTTCCTTTGACTCGATGATTAATAGAACTTATAAATTTAGCTCTAATGGGCGAGAATTACTATTTGAAATTAATGTTATATTATTTGCGTGAGGCAAATGGAATCAAAGGGCTCATCGAGTCGAAAGATTATTGGCATATAATTTTTAAATACGACATTAATAAAGCACACTAATATATATATATATCTAAACGAACCGCCAGGTAAGAAAAGAAAAAGTTTAAAGACTAGAGATTTAAAGAATTACGCTATAGATTTACAGTAGCATTTTATAAATAAAAGGTGTTACAAAGATTTTACATTAAAGAATAAAAGAGCTCTTAATAAGGAGGAGTGTAAAATAAAGTTCGAACTGGCCAGAAAGTTTAACGTCCATTATAGAAACATATATTACCCCTTCCGTGCTGGTCCTTAAGTTACACCTCCAGGTTGTTAAAAACGTAGGCACCATTGATTGATTATTGGAACCGCATTTTAGTAGCCTCCATAATTTTAGCAGAATGATCGATCCGGAAAAGGTTCAACAGCTCCAGTGAAGATTTCTCGGGACTTTAGGAACCGTAGCCAGATTCCTGATGTTCTAGCCCTCTATCATGATGTATTTAATTTTTTATACGCACAGAGTTCACTGCACTACTCTACAACAAAGCTAGCCCCTTCTCCTGACTTTTCAGGGCTATATATATTGTCCAGATGCCTTAAGGCTAGCGCTCATTTTATTATCAATTAGTTGTTTTCAAATACATTCCCTCGATAAGGCTTTCAAACTAATTTTTGAATTCCTTTCCTAATTAGAAAATGAATTCTTAAAATCTGAAATGATTTTAATTAGAAATTGAATTCTTATCTTTTTCCAATTAATAAAACTTTACTGTTGTTTTTGAGAATTTGAGAGCTTATCGAAAGAATGTAGTTTTTAATCAACAACACTTTAACAAATTATTTAAAATTAAAAAAAAACAAGTATTCCCGACGCAATGAAACTTTCGAACAATTATATATTTTTAATATTTACAAGTATATACGCACAATCCACGCAATTTAATATATATAAATTCATGAATATTTTCTCATGAATTTATTTAGAGAATTGATCAATTTTAAGCTAAACTAATTAATTTTAATACGCATTTGAAATAAATTATTTATTATGGAAATTAGCGTGGATTGAACGTATAAAGCCCCATTGCATCGGAAATTTAAGGTTAGTATTAGGATAAATAACATGAAGCTAGGATCGAACTCAGATCCGACTGCTTCAATATATATATATATATATAAACAGTTTTTTGGGCTGCAGTTTAAAATATAGACCACATTGGATCGGTCCAATGTTAATATTGTGTCTCTTGTATTCCTTATAATCTCATAAAATTTATGGAAGTTCTGAATCCTACATTAAATTTGTCTCAGCATACTTATACTATTTTATTAGCCAGATTTAAAATTCCCACAAATTGAACAATATGTCCAGAGACTGTAAAGGGATACTATGGAAATTTTTAAAAGGCCTAAGAGAACAAATAAAAAGGTATGAATTAAAGAAAATTAGCAATCTTTGAACAAAGCTATTGAAGGATAAAATATTTTTAAAACATCTCAACCAATAGAATTTAAGAATGAAGAGTAAATACAAGAAAAAATAGTGATTTTAAACTCAGCACAGAACTTCTTATGATTTAAAAAAAAAAACTCTAATGAATGTACTTGTTATTGTACTGAAGCATTGGCTATTTGGCTAACATATTTTTATTACATGAACGCTCCTGGAAATAATATAATATATAGTTAATTGGAAGAGTGGCCTTATAAGATCTAAGATACTCTTGATCATTGATAATACTCTCTTTTACTTCAAATCTCTTACATCATTAGTATTACATGATATTTAAAGATTGCATGCTCAGAATATATGCCTCTAGGCTCTGTTCCACGGTCCAATTTTAGCATCATATTAATAATTTACTAATTTTAGTTTTTTTTAAAAAACAGACTATTTTATAAGTTTATTATAAATTAATTTTGAAGAAATTATTTCTTTCTTCTTCCGTTTTAAGTTAGCACTGATATTTTTTATATCTATAATAGTTACAAAGTTAGCAAAACAAATGTAAATCAAATAGATTATAATAAATGTCATCAAACTTAGTAGCTCTGCGATATATAAAAAATTACCATTGTTGAAGATTAAAGATTGTTGCATGGTTATAATAATATATTGTGTAATCAAATTACTCGATTTGCTTTTAAACAAAAAATTATCAAAAAAAAAAAAATTATCAAAAAACAAACAACAAACTGATTTAAATTTACGCAAAAATAAAATGTCTAAATTAATGATCTAAATTTAAATCCAGTATAATTCTGCATAATATCTAATGTATATATTGAAAATTAATTAAAATTAACTGACTATCATGTTTTAATTTCTAAGTAAAATCAATAAACTTTATGTAATATCGAGTTTTAAAACTATTATTAGAATAAAAATAATAAACCGAAATATATATATATACTTTCGTTAAAACTTTAATTTTTAAGTTAGTCTTAGATTAAAATTCATTTTTATAAGTACTAAAATGTGTGTTTCATTGTGCTTAACGTAAACACAGACAAACACGGCAATTATGATAGATGTTCCTTAATTAAAAATTAAAATGCATATTTTAATTAGTCTAATGAACCAAAATATAAACAGTCATTACATATTGTTTGTCTGAAAGGTTATAATGATGATATTTAGTTGAAATTAAATGTTGGATTATTAATGTGTTTTTTGAAAAAAATTAAACTTTATTTAAACTTTTCAGATACATTCTACCATAACGATAATGGTACGTTAAATTGTTTAACTTCAATGATGTATAATTTAAATTTGAAGTTTTATATTCTAACATAATCATGATGATTAAGCGGAACAAGAGTTGAGATCATTATATTCAGAAGTGATATTTGATGGAGAATGTTAATAGAAATAAAGGTTCAAGTTATGAAAAACACAATTATATTTTATACATTGTTGGTTATTATGATCCTGGGCAAAAATTAGAAAGGATATAAGTATCAGTTAAACCATTTCTTATGTTCAATTTGAGTACATTGTACTTTTTATTGTCAAATATTATACAGGTTAGTGTTTAAATAACTTTTTGAGTGGTATTATTTTTTCTCTTTTCTTCAGATGTGAATGCCCTAACCATAAACAAAATACAATTATTTGGGTCCCCTTTGACTAATATTTTCGTCAAATGCTTCACTTTCATCATAAAAATACAGCAAATTATCATTTGGCCATATTTTTAACTGAAATATCCTGTTGTGTATACAGTTAAATATATTTTTCATACACATATATATATATATATATATATAAAATAATATATAATAAATCAAAAATACTGGAATTAACTATACATAATTTTAATATACTAACATATAAATAAACAATAGCTGAAGATATTTTATGGCATATTGTACCAAGATCGTATTGGTACATATATATAATTTTCTCTAAAATTATTAAAATAAAACAGTCTTGAAAACAAAATAGTATGTAAAACTTTAAAGAGTTTTTTTTATTGCAGTTTGTTTTTGAAATGTAAAATTAAAAGTCAAAGAGTTTTTTTTTTTCTATTATTAGTAGTTGAAATAAAAGATGCAATTAATTAATTAGAAGGGGGTAGGGTGTTTGTTTTAGAAATGTCAAATTAAAAGAAGTTGATTTTCAAATAAGTAAAAAATATCTCGTTTGGGTTAAAGAAAGAAAAGGTAATCTTAAAACTAGTATGGAGTTTATTACAATAAAATATACATGTGCATAAATGAATGAATTAATGTGAGCTTGTTATAAAAATATATATGTGTGATTGTAAACATAGCATAAATACATGTGTGTTAAAATGAAATAAATGAAAGTTAAAAATTAAAACCACTTCACCATGGCTACTATGTTAAAAATCTACAAAACAATAAGTTTTGGATGGCTATTAAGTTAAACAAAAAACAACAACAATGTTTGCAATGACTACTAATTAACATCTCCAACAAAAGGATTAAAATCTTATCAGAGGAATGCAATTAAAACAAAGAAAGGAATTTCAACAACAGATACTGCTGGTGGACATCAAATTGACAACATGTCTTATTAATAAATAGTCCAGTTTTTCATCAGACAATCTGTTGAGATTGAGTTGAGTTGAGATAACAATTGAGGAAGAGTGCAGTTCAGTTCAGCAAGGTCACATCAGATTAAATCAGTCAATCGATCAGTTGACAATGCAGTGTCAGAAACCTCAGAAACATATGACTTTCTCTAGTCTGAGTTTAGTGAAACAGCAAAACATGCCCATGAAAATTGTGCCTGTCCAACAACTTGAAAATCCACTGTCAATATCTAAATGTCTTAAAGAAAAGTACATTGGAATGCTAAGCATAAACCCTCCTCATGAAACCTTATATCTGGCTGGGTAGAAACACTTCAAGCAACAACCAGGAAGAAAACAAATTCCTACTGAAAATAAAGTTCACAGCAAACAGCAAGAAGTATCCATGTTCTAAAATCCTAGGTAATAACATTTTTCTTATTCTCATTTCTAAAATAGCCATTGTATTAGTTTGAAGCCTCCCAGAGTCAAGTAACAATGAACTCTATAAGAATACATAAATGAACTATTGATGTGCGTGTTGTGAAATGTTGTGTGTGTTCATGCATTAGGATATATTGATTTCATTGTATTTTAAATGTCAAATATTATTTATTCTTTGTTATATTATATTGCTATTATATATGTATGATCCTGAAGTTATAATAAGCCCTTGTTTATTTAAATAAGATTTATAAAAGTATTTAAAATTAGCATAATAAATGCCAATTAAAATAAATTGTCTTTTAAACTTAAAGCTTAATTTTGTTGGTCAATTATTTCTCCCACTAATTGAAATAATTTGTTATTGATTAAAAGTAGATGAGCTAATAATGGGTGTACCTTAGGTGTTGTGAATTAGTGGCCATTGTCCAAAATGCATTATTTACCTTCTGGGTAAGTAACTGGTGCCCTTGCTTCTACAAAACAAAAAGAGCTTTGAATGAGGTGTTGAATTCAACAGTTGAGAAGAAATATGTTTCCTACAAATGTGGTCAGATATATTTTACAGATATATCTGCTAGTTTGGATTTGAGTGCACTTTGAGTACTCTCTTCTCTTCCTAAGGGGCTGTGGTGGAGCAATACATAAATTGCAAGGAATTAATAATAAATATTGTATCATATTTTGTACAAAAGTTAACAAATTATATTTCAAGTTATAGTTTTATTAAAGAGCAAAAGTATATAGATTGTGTTTACTCCAGTGGGGATTTGGTCAAACCATCCACCCAGTACAATTGTCTCCCAATGTGAGTGCATGAACCTAAGAAATGACAGTAATTAAATATTTTGTTTCTTGTTTGAAAAAAATTTTTCTAAAGAAAAGCTAAATCACGTAATTTAAAGTGGTTTAATTTTAAAAAAAGAATTTATCGAAACTCCTTTTTCTTTAAATGAAAAAAAAAAATGACATTTATGCTAGTTAAAATAAATCATTCTGTTAAATCAGAGACAATTATATATTTTTGTGTGGAGTTACAGTGTTAAGAATAGGTAAAGAAAAAGGACAAGGGGGTGGAGTCAGTCATATGTTTCATTTTAAAAAAATAAATAAATAAAAAGTACATATTTAAATTTAGTGAAATAGAAATTTTTGTGTCAAAATGGAGGAAATAGATAAAGAAGATATATCTAAGACACAGATGTTGATGAAAATGATGAAAGAAATGTGAGAGTTCAAGGAAGAAATCAGGAAAAGTCTACAAGATCTACAAGAAATCAAGCAAGGTCAGCAAGAATTCAATGTGGAAATAAGAGAAAGGAGATGTGAGATAACAGGAAAGGTAGAAAAAGACTGAGAAGTCATAGAGTTAGATTCTGTTAAAGAAGGTCAGGATATAGAAAAAGAAGTCAAATTAGTAAGAGATATAAATGAAGGGAAGAACAAATTAGAAAGGGTAAATCAAGAGATAGTAGAACCAGATAGTGTTAAATATAGTAGTTTGGAAATGAAAATTAAATTAGAATCAGATAGTGATGAAACAGATAAAGTAGAAACAATTGTAGATCAAAAGATAGAAGATAACATAAAAGAGTTTTTGCAAGGATGTAAAAATAAAAAGGTTAAGTTAAAGGTTTGTCTTAAGTGTAAGGTTAAAATGAAGAGAAGGCATAGAAAAAAATATTCATGGTTAGTAAAAATATAGAGTTCTGTGAAGTTTAAAGGTTTTCTAATCTATAAAGCAGAAAATAGAAAAGATAAAAAACAAATTATAATCAAGGGATAGACATGAGGATATGGAGTATAATTTATGTTATTTAGTAGAAAGAAAGAAGAAACTACCTGACATAGTTTAAAAGTTAGTAATTGGGCAGAATAGTAAAGGAAAAAACAAAGGACCAGAAATGGACAATGAGCATGATAATGACTATTCTAATGTAAATAAATCTGATAAATTTTAATCTGAAACTTCTATTCAAGATTAAACTAATAAATTTGAAAATAAATGAATAATAATAAATAAATGTTTGAAAATAATAATAATAATGAAGGCTTCACTGGATAAAAGATTTTTTTCTCCATGCACATATTAATAAAGAGGAAATGCTCATAAATAAACAGTTTAAATAAAAAAATCAATAAAATCAAGTTAAATAAATAAGAAAATAATAAATAAAGTAGTGTAATAAAATAAAAGTTTGTTGAAATACACACAGGCTAATAAAAAAAGGTAAATAAATGGTTTAATTAAAGTAATCAAGTTAAATAAATAAATAAAATGTCTGTTGTAAAATAATAAAGAATGAATCTTAATAAAATAAAATAGTTTTTGAATATACACAAGTTAATAAAAGGAAGTAAATAAATAGTTTAAAGTAATCAAGTCAAATAAAATAAAGTATCTGTCTAATAATACATCGTAATAAAATAAAATACTTTTTCTGAGTACACACACATTAATAAACAAGTTAAATAAAGGGTTTAAAAATTAATATTGTAAGATAAGATTAATGTAAATAAATATGTAAAATAATGTTTGTAATGGTTCAGAATAATATTGTAAGATTAATATAAGTGAAGGTCTGAGATATTGGTCATATGAATTTAAAATAATATGGTAAGGTTAAAATAATATAAATGAAAGTCAATCTAAGTTATATTAGGAGCGAATAAGTGTTTGAAATTAAAGGAAATGAGGGTAGTATTGAAATAAGTTTAGATAAAAATAAGCTAAAGCTGTTGGCTGGATAAAATTTAGCACCCGTAATGGACTATCAGGGATTACTTCTCAGGAGAAAATTCCCATTCTCTTTATAAATGTGCACTGGGTACAACCAGAGTAAGTTGTGAGTTACTTCTTCAGGAGAAAGTCCCCACATCGCATATTTTGTTCCAAAGTGTACGTTGAATGTGACAGTAGATGAATCCTTCCATTTGAAGTGACCTTTTCTTTGTCAAAGTCCAGCCAAGAGAGTTGGAAAATGAAGCTTCATTTTAAATATGAATAAATCAGTGTAATCCAGCAACTCTGCAGCCACGTCATTCAAAATATCTGTATCACAAAAAAGTCCTGTCCTTGTGATCATTATCCAGCACTAGAATCATTGAAAGCAATGTTGGATGCATCAAAAAAGAAGAATATAATTGAAGATTTCCATTAGCATATAAAGTGTCAGAAATTAGTAAGTAAACTTAGAAATTTAATAAAGAATTAAATTTTCAGAGATAAAATGATCATAAATGATGCATTTCCTCTCAAACAGAGGGTGGTATAATGTAGCAAGATTGTATTGGTGCATATATCTAATTTTCTCTAAAATTATTAAAATAAAATACAGTCATTAAAAGAAAATAGTATGTAAAAGTTTAAAGGTTTTTTTTATTGCAGTTTGTTTTTGAAAAGTAAAATTAAAAGTCAAAAAGTTTTTTTTTCTATTATTAGTAGTTGAAATAAAAGTTACAATTAATAAATTAAAAAGGGGAAGGAGTTTGTTTTAGAAATGTCAAATTAAAAAAGTTGATTTTTAAATAAGTAAAAAATATCTCTTTTTGGGTTAAAGAAAGAAAAGATAATCTTAAAACTAATATTGAGTTTATTAGAATAAAATATATATGTGCGTAAGTGAACAAATTAATGTGAGCTTTTAATAATATATATATGTGCAATTTTAAACATAGCATAAATACATGCATGTTAAAATATAATAAATGAAAGTTAAAAAATTAAAACCACTCAGCGATGGCTACTAAGTTAAAAATTTACAAAAGATATGTGGATGATGTTTTTGTTCCAGACAATACTAATAGTATAAATTTGCTTGTAAAGAAATTAAATAAGTTGAATGGCTTGAAATGGACTATTGAAAAGGAACAGGACAAAAATATTAAATATTTAGATTTAATTATTACAAGAGATAACAGTATTTTAAATTATAAATTAATAATTAAGCCACTGCAAAAAAGAGGATATATAAAATGTAAATCAAAAGTACCAGTGATGCATATGATGGCAAGTTTTAGTTCTTTTTTTGTTTCGGAATGAAAAATTGTGCTGTTAACAAAGTGATAAACTAAAAAATATTGAGATATTTGACAATGAATTGCTTGATGTTGGTTATAAAATGGAACAAATAAACAATACTTTATGTCAATTTAAAAAAAAGTTATAATGATTTAAAGGAATTGAAGATTAATAGTAAACAATGGATATCTATTCCATTTATTTCAAATCCACAAGTGAAATTTTTAGGCATATATATAAGAATGTGTTTAATGTTTCATGCTATGTTCCAACAATATTAATAAATTAGTCAATAATTGTAAGGATGCCATACCTGTCAAGCAGAAAAGTAATGTCATACATGAAATTTTTTGTGATTATATGCTATCATATATAGGTGAATCTAGGTGCATTGTTATATAAATGTGTAAAAAGTAAAAATAATGGTGATTTAATTTCTCCTTCAGTTTTCATTGATCATGAAAAAACAAGTAAATATAAATTTAAATTTGATTTTGAAAATATGAAAATTCATCATGAAGAGAGAAACCATAATAAAGAAAAATTAAGGAGGCAATTTTTATAAATAGAAATAAAATGCATTTAATAAATAGGCAATCTGCTAATATTAAAATACGAGATTCGTGGAATTTGAATTGATGATGTTTGCTTCTGCTTTGTTCTCTCTCTTTTTTTTTTTTAATTTTAATGGCAGTTGAGGCAGGTTCAAGAAATTAATTGAAAGTACTTCTGCAAATTTAAGGATTATTTACAATAGTTTGTTACCGTTATTATTATAATTTTCACTGTAAATATATATATATATATATTGAACCGAGTTCGAATATGTGTATTCAAATCACCGGCCTCTTAGGCAGAGAAGAACCTACTCGGAGAGTATGTATGCCCAAACGATAGCTGTAAAGTATATAACTAACGTTACATTTCCAGGACATAACTTCTTCTGACTGTTGAGTTCAACACCAAGTTCAAAGCACTCTTTTTTTTGTTTGTGTATAAACACGGGTGCCAGCTATCTATTCAAGGATGAATAAATAACGCACTTTAAGCAATGGCCACTAACTCAATGCCTAAATCCACGACTAGCTCAGCTGTTTGTAATCACTAATAGATTATACTTAATTAGTGGTTAAAAGACTTGATAAAGAATTTGTTAAAAAGAATTGACCGACAAATAAAGTTTAATTTTAAAGATAATTTATTAACTAACATTTATTTTCTAAATTTAAACATTTTATAATTCTAATAAAACACACGCATATTTTAAATTGACATTTCTAAACTAGTTTAAATATTCTTGTTTACTTTCATAACAAAACACTGGTATTTATCTAATTTAACTAATAATATTGATATAAGGATCATGCACATATTAACTCATGCACACACATAATAATATTAAAGTATTACATAGCATTTGAAATTTAATCACACACATCAATAGTTCATTTATGTATGATATCGAGTTCATATAATTAGACTCTTGGAGGATTCGCATGAATTAATGAAATGCAATGGCTATTACAGTATAACGAAAATAAGCAAATGTTTTACCTAGGATTTTGAATGTTGACGTAGAATTTTGTTCTTTGGAGGCTGCTTTCAGTGAGGATATTTCCATTATAAATGCTTACCAGCCGGCTGGGACGTTTCCTTGCTGAGTTTCCTGATTTTCACGATTATTGCTATCGGAGACAAATAGATACTGACGGAGATTTTCTAAGATGTTAAGCTGACAATATTTCACGGGCAGATCTGCTGTTTTCTCGGACATCTGGGCTGGAGGTGAATGTGCGTTCCAAAATTTTCTCAGCACTGCATTTTGTTTCTTAGCTGACTCAATTAATTTCCGAACTGCACTCTCTCAATAACTTTGTGAACTGATTCACTGTCCGATAAAAAGGTCTATTTATATCTGTGCCTTGTTGTCTTTCTAATATCTCCGGCAAAGATCTGTTATCACATTCCAATGATAATCATTTGATAAACGTGTTTTGGAAGATTGCTTAATTAGTAATAGCCATGCAGAGATATTGTTTTATATTTTAATTAATAACCATTGCCGTGTTTTTTAATAATAATCTTCTTTAACTTTATACGGTCATATATTTTTAATACAATTTACTATTTAGTTTTAACATTATTTTTTCTTTAATTAAAATTGAATGAAAAGAGATTTGTATATTTATATTTTTACGAATACTAATAAAACTATTTAATTCCTATCTTTTTCTAAAACAAACTGCAATAAACTCTTTAACGTTTAATTTTATGTTTTTCTTTTATGAACGATTACTTTAATAATAATTTTAGATAAAAATTATATGTGCCTATATCAATATAGGTACAATATATATATATATATATATATATATATATATATATATATATATATATATATATATATATATATATATATATATATATATATATCTGAAGGTTTGTGATGATGGGGTTCTAGCTGTATTTTTATATTGGACTATTTCCATCATCTAATATGTGTGTGGAATGTCTTTAGAAAAGTTTAATTTTATTTAAATATTTCAAATGCATTCAACTGTTAGTAATATCACAGCATACAGGTTAGTATATGGACCAACTGTTAATAATAGCACAGCAAATAACTGTTAGTAATATCACAGCAAACAAGTTAGTATATTCACAATGTGTTGAGAGGTATTTTTCTCTCCTCTTCTTTAGGTGTTGCTGGCCTGACTAGTGACAGTACTAGCATGGGATTCGAATCTGGGTCCTTAGATTCTTGATTATTGAATTTTAAGTTTTATATATATATATATATATGTGTGTGTGTGTGTTTTTCATCTTATTATTAACATTATTTAAAATTATTGTTGTTTATATTACAATCTTAAGTTGTATATAACCATAAAGCATGTTATATATATATATTGTAATTGTAATTGAAATAATAAATTTAACGGTTTACAAACTATTACAAACAATCCTTAAATCCATGGAAGTACTTTCGGTTAATTTCTTAAATCTGTCTCAACCGAAAGTACTTCTATGGATTTAAGGATTGTTTGTAATAGTTTGTAAACCGTTAAATTTATTATTTCAATTATAATTACAATTTTGTTTTTAATTAAGGGACATTTTATTTATATATATATAATCATGTTAGAGGAAACAATATTTCAGACATGTGCTATTGGAATTAAATTTGCTTGCAATATTGAGGAGTGGAGTGCAAGCAAATTAATACCAATAGAACATGGCTGAAAGATTGGTTTTCTGTCACTTAATATATATACATTTAAATACAAGTTTATTGTGTATGCTACATTTTATTGTGTATGCTGAATTTAATGTTATTTGAAGGTATTTGAACTCAGACTTTTGAGCTCTCTACAACTATCCACTCCATCCTATTCAACTGATACCCATGACCACATACATGTGAAAAAAATAAATGATCTCTATAATACGTATTTCGTGCGTATATATTTGTGTGGAAAATAATTTTACGATATATATATATATATATATATATAGTACAATATAGAATACCTATTACCTTATAATCAAAGGCTGTTAGCAAAACGTGAGCTACTATGCACGTACACACACACCCATATATATATATATAAAGTTTCAATTTTGTTGACCTAGCTTTTTTTAATTGATTTGAAATTATATTTTTATTCGCTTATTAGAAAACTTGATAATATAAAATATTGAAATGTGAAAAATCTATATATGAACTGCTTTTTTCAATAAGTTTAACCCTTATTGATCTTTATAGGTTTCCTTCTCTTAATCTATAATTAAAGTTAAATACTTTAAGATGAGATTATAAAATTGTCCATCAGGCCAATATGCAATTTATTTTGAATGAATTTGGAATGTCAAAAAGAATTTCCCATTAGCAGAAATTCTTTTCTTTTTTGAGAATCAGTTAAAAGATTCCAGATTTTTGTCACATAAACCTTAAAACTTGAATTGTAAAATTTCATTAAGTATGATGGCCTCCAATCTTGATTATAAGTTCGACTGAATAAAAAAATGATAATTTACAAATAAGAGAAAAACTATTTTCCACATTCTTTTTTATTATCTAATATATATATATATAATAGTCTGCATTCATTATGCATTTCATTGAAATATATATTTTAATTTACGCATATCATAATTAATCACCAATAATTCTTGAATATGTTTCTCTTCCTATTTTGTCATTTATATCTTTATAGTAAATTCTAAATACACAAATATTGCTACAACATGTGCGGTATATATATAATATTTTATGTTAAGTAATTGAAATATCTAATTAAATGAAAAAAAAAAAACTATTGTTTAAAATTAAAGCCTTTCGTTTTATATATATTTTAAAAATCCGAACATTATAACTGCTGCTTTTTATGGAAACTAGTGCATAGTATAAAATAAAACAGCTTTTAAATAGATTTTATACATGACAATAAGCTCTTCAACAGCTCTTGGGGATTAAAAAACAATAAGTCAATGAGTTCATCAACTATCAAGAGATTTGTCAGCGGTTTCCCATTATTTTGTCTACTTTTCAGAAAGAATAACTTGATAACAATTACTGACCAATTAATAGGCTGGAACAATAAAATGATTAAGCAGTGCAATAATTAGTCAGAAAAGATGTATCAGAAAATAAATCAAAATGAAAAGTCTCAGACTTGTTATTTGATTATTTTTGTAATCTGGAACTGTCATGTTTTATCTCTTTGATAATGTCATAAAAATCTAGAGATTCCAGTGAATACTTTGATATTAAATACTCTTTATAATTATGTCAGGAAACGTTTTAGAATAATAATAATAAATTGTATTTTTAAAAATTATTTACAATTTATTGGAGCAAAATGACATTTTTTTTTATATTTAAGTTATGTTTAATGAATGGAGTGAGTTTGGTGTTTCTTTTCTTAAGTAGACTTTGTTTGCACTGGGCTCATGAATTGTAAACTTTTATTCCAAGTCTCATCTTTCTCCCAAATTAAACATGTCTATCATCTTAGTTAAAAGGGTGTTAGCATTACTAAATTCAGTTTCAACATTAAATGGCGCTAGAAATGCCAAAAATAAAAAGAGAGTACAATTGAAAAAATTTAAAATATCTAACATTAATTACTTCAATTCTCCAAAATAATTTAGTAATCTCATTACTGAAAAATACTTTTCCTTAAAGATTAATAGATGTCCCTAAAAGTTTATCAAAAATTTTTTGGTTTCTATGCACTACTGAATTTTATGTATTGTGAGAAAGTAATGATTTTATTATATTTGAATTTTCAGCTAGCCTTATATAAGTAATTTATTTTATATATTTATATAACTGTTAATTATGCAATTAATTAAAGTCTAGTATAAGATGAGAAGTGCAATCAATAATTAAAAAGAATTACACATAGTTGAGGTAGTCAAGTTTTTCAAATCCGTATTTATTAAATATGTGTCCATGAGAACTTGTAAATTATAAACACCATGAAATTAAAAATAATCCAAACAATTATATTTATGTAATAAAATAATATTTATTCGTTCAGCAAATTTCATATATTGGCAGCTAGTTTAATGACAGTTGGATATAAAATTAAACTGTGAATAACAAAAAAATAATATTTGATCATAAGTACATCCTACTCTTATATGATATTATATTGGTTCATCAAGTAAGAACATTTTTGGCTTCCTTTTTTATTCACTTGTTAGTGTAGAGTATAATTATTTTGAAACCTCCAGGCAGCTCATTTTATTGACTATAACAATAAAATTTTGTATTTGTATAGCCAAACTTTTATTCAAAGGCATGATTGACAGTTCTCACTCTAATTTTCTACTCTGTTTTTTTAGATCAGATCTTCTAAAATTAATAAAGCAATAAAATGTTTATTTATGTTTGTAATATGTATTTATGATATTTTACTGAATCAGTACAATCATTAATGTTTTATGATAGAACTAGATGTCTGACAGAATTTTAGGTGAGCAAAGACTTATTTAGGAATTCCTCTTGACTGTTATAGATGTTGAAAGGACTTACAAAATTTGCTTTAAAAATAATTAGTATCACACACTCTGGCCAGGTTTTGTACCCAGTAAATTACTCTTTGAAGTAATAGAAATAATAATATTATTTCTAATAATAATAAATTAAGAGGAAGTGATAATAGTAATAGTAGTTTATATAGGTATTTAAGTGTGCAAACTTTATTTGGTACAAACTTTTTAAAATCAAAAAAACAGCATTATTAGTGAAGAAACTATCAAGATTGAAGGCTAATTTTGATACATTTATAAAAATTCATTTATTAGGGAGAAAAAAGCTCATAATAGAGATTTTCATGTGTATATTAGTACAAGAAGTAAATTTTGTTAAAAATTATTGGAAATAGCATTATTGATACTGTCAATTCAAATAATCTGGTGATACTAAATATTTTAAATAACATATAGATTAATTCTCAAAACATTTTGTTTATATAAAAAATACACCCAAGGAACAAAAATGCATCCTTACTTAAAAAGCAATTGTATTTAATATATACATTAGAGATAGGAATCAGAATGCAAGAGTTTATATTATCTGAGCACTTTAAATATAGATTGTTGGATAGATTATATATTAGTATGCTCCAAGATTGAAATGACAGCAACATTAAAAAAATCATCTTATTCTAAATAAAATAAGAAAGATGTTTGTTTTTAAAAAGTATCATAAGTATACATGTTAAATTTCAATTGCCATTAAACAGTAAAATTGCTAATTAAAACCATCAAGATTGTCATCTTGCAGAAGCATTACATTCTTTTAGGGGGTGGAAGTGTGCACAATTAAATCTATTCTTGAATTTAGGGTAGTGTGTGCAAATAAATAAATTCTTGATTTTATTAAAAAAATTGTTTTTCTGTCAATGATTTTATTATAAGTCACTTCATGAAAAAGAAACATACATTTTCTACTTGACAAAATAAAAAATGTGGTGCTTCATGGTAAATGGAAAGATCTAAATGCAGTCATTAAATAATTGAGAAGAAGGCTTAGAAATGATTATTGAATTAATATTCATAAAGGAAATACAAATATTTAATGTTCAAACTTACTCTAAGTCTATTTGATACATTGAAAGTAACATATGTTTCTGAGAAAAGGTATCGCAATCTTATTAAATCCAATGATATTCTCCTTTACATAATGATGATATTTTGAACATGTGGAAAGAGTATTTAAATCATCTTTTCAATAATAATATGAAAATTGAGATGACAATTTTTAATAATTTATTTAATTTGTCTACTATATGTGGACTAAAATATATAGTTTAATGGAGTCAAAACAACCATTTCTGATTTTAGAATTGGAAACAGTGTATATCTTATTTTAGTCTTCAAAATTATTTAAAAAATTTCCGGAATGTATGAACTCATGAAATTATATCATCTGAAAGAATGCTTTATTGTTCTATTCTTTTTTAAAAAAATAATAGATGAGATTGCAGAAATTATTATGAAATATTATTTTTAATCATTGCAATAAAAATACCGACAAAAATTTATTGTATAAATGTTTTTGTCATAAATAAATGACTATGAGTGACTTAGTGCAATACTTTTGCAAATCAAAAAACAATGTAAATGTGATTTTTGTTGCCACTATAAATGCAAAAAAAAAAATGTTAGAAACAAAAGAGTGATATAGGCACTGCTTTTATTAATTTAAGAAAGCATTTGACTCATTTAATTAAATAAGTTGTTGGTATCATTTGCAATTAGTTGGCTAACAACAAGAACCATAAACATTTACTCATATTATACAACTTCTACAAGAAGGAATGAAAAAAAGTGTTAATATTATAGCTGTTAAATCAGCTATTTGAAATAAATATTGGTATTAAACAAAGATGTGTACTTGTTCCAACATTGTTTTTATAATGACAAGTGCTCTTTGGAATTATTTATGTATGGATTAATTAATTGGAGATCAATATGTGATGCAGGATTGATAATGAAATTTTTAATCTGAATTCATTAAAAGTAAAAACAAAATTTTTAGTTTCTTGTATTTTGTATTTATAGTATACTGACAGTTGTGTAATTTTTGTTAGCTCAAAAGACAATTTATAAAGTGTAGTTAATGTTTGGAATACAATAAATAAAGATTTGGTATAATAATTAATATTGGCTTCCCAAGTATATTATTAGCAATGGCAGAAAATGTTCAGTAACTTTCTGACTGGATGATTAACAACTGGATAGTTTAAACCAATTTCAATATTCTGAATGTTTTTAATACAAATGTGGATGTTAATATATAGTAGAGACTGAATAGTAATGCTCATTTTAACAATATAATAGAATACTTCATATTAGGGAAACAACAACTGCAAATAAATTAATTTTATGTGGAATTATTTTAATTGATTTATTGTATGGATGGGACATTTAGATATCTGCTTGATGTATAATAAAGTTTGTGGAAATGTTTTATTTATTAATGCTCCATAAAATTTTAATAATTGACAAAAACAATCAATATGTTTTTCAACTTGCTTGATGTAATACTGGTGAGTCCACTCTTGGCAAATCTTATCTCAATTGAATTAGATGTGTTAAATGAATGAACTGTACAATATTTGCTAAAAGAGTTTTATGACTAACTTGAACGTGGTATTAATTGAAAAAACGTAGACTGATTTATTATAAGGATTATCTCAAAAGACATTCAAAAGTTTGGCAACATTAATTATTTATTTTGGGAAAAAATGGCAGAGAATAGACTATATTGGAAAGATACAATTTGATAGAGTGTTGAATTATATATATATATATATATATATTCAACAATATCAACACTCAATATGTATGGCTGTATATATATATATATATATATATATTGATTTATATAGACTTTGCAAAAGTTATCTCTTGAATGTTTTATTCTTTCTTCATAAACTTGGAATCATTTGCCATTTGCTTCTGCTGTTGATTGTTAAAATTTTATTTTATTCATTGCAACAGCAAGACTTTTGTATTAATGTTGAATATAATAATGCAAGCACACACTCTTATATATATATATATATATATATATATATATATATATATATATATATATATATTCAAAATAAAATATTATTATCATAAATTTAAATTAATTTTGGATGCTTGAAATTGATCTTTTTTTTTTTCAAATTTAGAAGTACTGTAAATAAATCAATCCAGAATTCTCTATCATATAAATTAATTATAAATCAGGATTAATACCTCCGATAAAATTAACTTTATTTTATACTAGGCTATAGTAATAAAATAAAATTAAAAGCCAATTTTCATTATTTTTTCAAATAAAATCATCATAAAATGAAAATATTTTTCAAATGCTCTGACACCTTAATAAAAAAAATGCATTTTTTTTAATTCTAAACTTTATTTTTTTCGTAATCAATATGCTATGGTTGTCTTACATATTTTTATCAGTACTCAGTAATCTATTAATTTCTATAAAACACAATCTTCTACATCTGCATCTCAAAACTTATTGACTCACTCACCTATAATTAAAAATATGTAATATACAAAAAAAATTAGTAGAAAAATAAAATTTTAATTTTCTAGTTTACAATGAATCCATGTTGTGTTGCAATTGTGAAATGTTACATTCCTTCACATTGCAAGTAAATATATGAAAATATCTAAGAAGATAAATAGTGATTAAATTTAGAAGTAAAAATTTAATATCATTTAGATAATAAATGCTAAGAATGTTATTGTTATTAATTTTCACCACATAAAGTATATAAAAAAAGATCCAAATAATTTTATTTTGTCCATATCTTAATGTGCCATCTATGTTTTTTAAAATATTAACAATAAAATTATTTTGTATTCTATCTATTTCTTTTAAGCATTTGGACCAGTTTTTATTAGATAAAAACACATTTCCATATTTATAAAATATTTTTTTTTTGTACAATAAAACTTACAAAATACTAAAAACAGATTTATACAATAGAGAAATTATTAAAATATTCATTGTAATGGTATTAATATTGTCTGTACACCTGGGTCTCATTTTACGTGATAGATAGGTTCCTCAGAAAACACACGCAAACAAAATCGCACAAAAATAGACGTAATTTACATTGAAAAAGGGGGGGGTGCAGTCTGTGATTTTTATAAAATTCATGTAAAAGCAAAGCACCAATGAAATAAGGAAATAAAATATGACTAATAAAAAATTTCAAATTTGAAAAAAATTGATATAAGACATACTTTTTTTAACTATAATATTTAATTTTATTCAAAAGAATATATTTTTATGCATAATTTACAGTACAGAAATTTACATTTTTTAAACATGTTTTAACTATTATAGCTATTTGCTGAAAAACATGTTCGTTTGCAAACAACTAGAGCCAACTTCACACTCATGTTGTGTCAATGGTTTTCTGGTGACAATGTAATTAGTAATTAATCTTTGAGACAATGATTTTATTAATTGTTTATGAAACTAACAACTAAAAATTTAATTTTTATTTTTGTCTTTAATTTTCAATTCCGTTTAAAAATCAAATTTCACATCACAATAATTTCAAGTCACCGTAAGTAATTTTTAAATTGTTAATTACAATTAAAAATCAGATTTTAATTTTTAATTGTCAAATTTAATTGTGCCCACTACTATTACTGACCTTTTAAAAATAAACTTGTGGACACTAAATGATTAATAATTGATTACATTCTTTTTAAAAAAGCAAAAACAGAATGTGATTTAAAATGCAAAATTAACACATACAATGTTTGAACAAATTTACATTATAATCTTGTAAAATTTAATGTGTGAATACATAAAATGTGGAACTCATGATTTTAATTTCATTATTGCATAAAATCTTACTATTATAAAACACTGAAAATATTGAAATTACTAGGATGAAAGTCGAATATCAATAATGTGCTATTACTTTCAATATAACGTAAGAGCGTGAAATTTATTATTTAAAGTAATAGCGCATTATCGGAGTTTGACTTCCGGTGAAACATAAATCGCTTAACTTCAAAATCGTGTTAAATAAGTTCACGTAAAAAAAGACCCAGGTGTATTTTTGTTATATTTAACCATTAGAAATAAGTCAAAACTTAGACAATCCCAATATAGATAACAATTAACAATCACAAACTGTTATCAAGGCAAACTCCTTTTAACAATAAAGGTGGAATCCCACTTTTATTTATGGTTCCATATATTTATATAGACACTAATGATTGCAACTTGACCACAGAGATTGAAATTATTGATACAAAGCAGTTTAAATAAACCTCACTACATTTTGTCTACTATACGATATTTTATTTTTTATCAATATTATATATACCACATAATATTAAAACTTGTAATTTATATATATATATATATATTGTGCACACATTTTGAAAATGTTTACACTTTAAAATAAAAAGAAATGTTTTTTATCTTTTGTTGATTATTTATTGAGTATACTAAATAGAATTTTGTTTATAGTCAAGCATAAACTTAATTTTGACTATTAATTATATCACTTGTTTATCTATTTAATGGTTTGCGATTTCAAGTATAAATGATTTCATTATATTTGCAGACTTTATAACAAAGAAAATTGAAAATTTTATGAATAAATGTAAGCATTCACTTAAATAATCAATCAATGTACACTATAGTGTTACAAATTTAAATTTATTAATGGAAGTGTACTTCCAATGTTTATTGCTATTATATGTTCACATTAAATAATGAAAATGCATTTCCACTCAATACTAATGAATGATAAAAAATATAACAGATTACATTATGCTTGTTTTAAAAAATGGTTCACATTAATGTATTTATGGTAGAAATATGTACAGTTGCAGTTTTATAATTTAGATTTCTACAATAAAATTATAGGTGTGTACATTTAAACGTATTTATATATGATTCAGTGTAGTCTGTTCTTAAGCATTTGAGTTGTTCACTTTTATAAATATTTTGTATCTTAATAGTTTGTATTTTAATTATTTGAGATATTCATAATTATTTTAAATGATTACCATCATCTATTTCAAAAATGTTTCAGTGTAATATAATAAACCCAAATACCTTGATCATTCCTAATTTAATATTATATTGACGAAAAAGACAAATACATTTCATTAATCAATGAAATAAAAAGTATCAAAGAAATGTTCAAAAATAATATTATTTATTACAAGTTTTAAAGTACAATGCTGTAATGGAGTTGACTAAAATGACATCCTTAATTTATTCTAGTACAGAATTCAAAATTATAAACATTTTGTTTATTTTCATTTACATATAAATTTTATTAATTATGATGATTAAAGAACATCAGCTGCTTCTGATTTGTGCAACAGTAGAATATATATATAAAATACATATTTTGCGGGTTCATCCATGTTAAAAAACTTTTAATATTAATATACTGACGTTTTGACTTTGTCACACAAGTCATCCACAGAGTTATAAAAGGTAGAAAAATGGTTGTAGAGGCACTACAATCACTGATTTGAATAAAACTTTAAAATTCCACCAATAGCAAAAATGTTAAATTTAGGAATGTTTTTTAAAAAAATCTTTCCAAATAGGAGGAAGTTTGCATGTATCATCTCGCTTATTGATACAATCTGGCCTTTTAAGTATCTCAATGGTTTCTCTAATTTTGCACTGGTAGAGATTATCACATCTGTATATGATCCTGGTACTAGAAAAATCAATTTTATGACCTGAATCTATAGTATAGAGTGAGAGTGCTGATGATGATGAGTGTTGTTTAACTGCATTAGCATGCTCATCTCTCCTAACACTGATGTGATGATTACTCATACCTATGTAAGAAGTTTTACAATTTTTACATGAGATTTGATAGACACCATGAAATTCAAGAGGGATTGAATCTTTAGGCTTGGTTATTATATTGCTGATCTTTTGATGAGTAGAAAATGCTGTATCTGTATTATAGTGTTTTAATATACATCCAACACTGTCTGTAGTTCCTTTTACATATGTAACACAAATCCTAATAGCTGATTTATCATCTTTTAGTTTCCTATTTTGTCTATTTTGAGCTTGAAATAAGGCTTTTTTTATAAATTTGTAATTATAGCTATTTGCTAATAAAACACTATTAGTATGATTTATTTCTTCTTTCAGATGTGTCTCATCTGAAAGGTTAATTGCTCTATTTAAAAGAGTTCTGGCTACAGAAACTATCTGATTTGGGTGATGATGAGAATGGAAATGTAAATATCTGTCTGTGTGTGTATCCTTTCTATAAAAAGAAAAAGATAAACTATTTGGTGTTCTGGTGACGAGAACATCAAGAAAAGGGAGTTTTCCATCAGACTCTGTCTCCATTGTAAATTTAATATGATGATGCATATTATTTAAATGTAAGAAAATATCATCTAATTTATTTTTTCCATGTTGCCATATGACAAAAGTGTCATCTATGTATCTGAGCCAAAAGAATCTCATGGTGTCTATCAAATCTCATGCAAAAATTGTAAAGCTTCTTACATAGGTATGAGTAATCGTCACATGAGTGTTAGGAGAGATTAGCATGCTAATGCAGTTAAATAACACTCATCATCAGCAGCACTATCACTCCATACTATAGATTCAGGTCATAAAATTGTTTTTTTCTATTACCAGGATCATAGCCAGATGTGATAATCTCTACCAGTGCAAAATCAGAGAAGCCATTGAGATACTTAAAAGGCCAGAATGTATCAATAAGCGAGATGATATATGCAAATTTCCTCCTATTTGGAAAGATTTTTTTTAAAAAACATTCCTAAATTTAACATTTTTGCTATTGGTGGAATTTTAACATTTTATTCAAATAAGTGATTGTAGTGCCTCTACAACCGTCTTTTTACTTTTTATAACTCTGTGGATGAACTTGTGTGACCACGTCAAAATATCAGTATATTAATATTAAAAGTTTTTTAACATGGATGAACCCGCAAAATATGTATTTTATATATTTAACCCGTGCACAGTTTAGCATAATGATATGCAGTATATTTCGAGCTTGTGCCTAAAAATTTGAAACTCAGGCAATTGATACAAATAAGTTTAAGTAAAGAGATAGTCCTTCTGTATTTAAATAAAAAAAAATATTTACACTCAGAATGTATTTCTAATGAAGAAATGGTTTGAAAATGTAAACATTTTTATTTACCTATAAATTTTATTATCGTGGTCTTTTGGTTCCCCATAATGAAGTGTCTTTGTACCCCACACAACCTGCACACCTGCACAGGCTTGTGCTGCCCATATGTTAGTTACATTAAAATGGATAATCAGTTACTTTAAATAAATGTTTCAACTACTTAATGTTTTATGCTAAAGTTAATTTATAAATTTAGGTGAATTACATGATTATAATAAGATAAGCTGATTTTTTTATATTTGATTAGTTTTTAGTAACATAAATCCAGACATATTCCATACTTTGTGTTTTTCTGAAGGTTTGTGATGATGGTGTTCTAGCTGTATTTTTATATTGGACTATTTCCATCATCTAATATATTCCATACTTTATATATTTGCATAGACACTCATACAACATGTTTTTTACTTATAATAATTTAATTTTCTTTAGGTAAAAAAAGTAAATAAGATTATTTATTTTTCATACATAAATGTTCTTTATAATAAACATAATTCATTCAGTGTTTAAAAAATTTAATTTTTATAAGATGTGATATGTTGGACTATTTCCATCATTTCTGAGTGAATGTTGAATGTATAAAAAAAATTAACTTTATTTAATCTTTTCAAATACAAAAAGTTGTTAATAATAACACACAAATAGACAATACAGGTTAGTAATTACACAATGTTTTGAGTAGTACTATTTTCTACTCTTCTTCAGGTGTTGCTGGCCTATATGCACAATGACAATATTCGCCTTTGACAGAATAGCTCAGTTGGTAGAATGTTTACCTTAAATTCGATACTCAAGAATCTAAAGGTGTGAGTTCAACTTCTAAGTGAATATTGTCACTGTGCATATAAGCCAGCAACACCTGAAGAAGAGTAGAGGATAATACTACTCGAAACGTTGTGGAATTACTAACTGTATTGTCTATTTGTGTGTTATTACTAACAATTTGTTTGCATTTGGAAAGTTTAAATAAAGTTTACAATTTTCGGTACATTCAACATTCACTCATAAATGATGGAAATAGTCCAACATATTACATCTTATAATATAATCATTACAAACCTTCAGACAAATATTTAATTTTTATGTATTAAATTTGACTTCATAGTCTTTTTTTTATTTAACTAAATTATATTTATTTACTTATCACTTATTTAGTCACACTTATGAAATTTTAATCTATGACATATATTCTATTTTAAATCTTAATTGAAAATGGGGGATATAATGAAAATAGAGTATTTTATTTAGCGATGACTCCCAAACGAAATTCATAATTATACATTAAACATGCACATACATTAAGAAGGTATGTGTATTATTAAAGAATATTTACAAAACATATAAGATATATTTAATATTTCCTTATAGATATAATGAATATGTATTTAAATTAAATGTAGTTTGGATGTAATAAAATGTGATCTTTGCCTCCACATTGCCTCAACGTCTGTGTTTATGTTCCATCAGTAAGTAAATATATTTGTATACATACCTTCCACTCTCATTTTCCTTATAAATGCAAACTTATATATATATATATATATATATATATATATTTGCATTTATAAGAATAAATATATATATAATATATATATATATATATATATATATATAAATTCAATTTGGTTGAAATGGTTTTGTAAAAAAATCGAGCACCAAATGAAGCATGTGTTCTAACTTTGAATTTTGCTAATTTCAATAAAAAGGAAAGGACAACTTAACAGAATTAAAAGTGAAAACTTATACTATATATTAATAGTATTATTAATAATTAATACTTAAACTAAAATAACCCAATTGCGAAAAAATTCTTAGATTATAATCAACTTATGGGGGGGGGGGGGTTCAAGGTTAATGTTTAATTTTAAAAATATAAAAAATCCCATTATTAAGGATTTTTTTTAACTATTTTAAATAAAATAATTCAAAATCAATACTTGTGAGATTTAAACTTAAAAAATAAAATGAAAAACAAAAAGAGTTGCAACGGAACCGTTTAAAAGGTATTGATTGAATCACTGTACTTTAATATAGAATTCTATTAAAATTTGAATATTTAAAATAAACATAAATATTATAATTTTGTATCTGTCTATGATTTATATAAAAATTTTATTCCGTTTACAAATAGAAAACAATCCCATATTTTTGTCTTTTATTAGTTTTTGTAAAATAAAAGATACACAAAGCTTTATTAATTTTATTTTTATTTTCACATTTACATATTTAAAAAAAGAATAAGTGGATTAGTAAATTAACATTATATTCAGAATAAAAAATAAATTAATTAAATTTTACAAAAGTTTGATTTTTATTTTATTATTTTCTCTTTTGGCCTTCAAATGTCTTTAATTAAAATTAATTAATTGATTAAATTTTAAAATGTAATTTTAAAATTTATATGTATAATGATCTAAAAATAATTATTAATTATTATAATAGACTATAAGTTTATATATATATATATGCAACCCGTGAGAACCTTCGAATCATATATATATATATATATATATATATATATATATATATATATATATATATATATATATATATATATATATATATATATATATATATATATATATATATATATAGCAGAATACCTTCAGTGCTTTAAAATATAAAACATTCAAGATTAAGATTCTTAATACTGTTATAATAAATATTAAAATACTCTCTAACCTACCATAAGGCTGTAATCAACAAAAATAGAGCATATTTTAAATATTTATTGTATAATGTTATGAGGTTTGATCTCAGATGTTATAAATATATGCTATGCTAATGATTTGACTGTATATATTCAAATTAAATAACATTCCAATTTTTTTGGTCTTCCAATCAGATTTAGAATATTTTTCTCAAGCAGCCATACCATTTCTAATTTATCTAGTCAACATGTGTATCTACAAGTAAAATGTTAAAAAAATGAATTACTTAAATTTTACCAGCCTGCAATCAGTAAGCTGGTAAGTAATAATGTCTCTTCACTATTCTTTTTTGAAGAGTTGTTTAAAGGATATTATCTGAAAACTGCTTTTCATAATACATAAACAAATTTCTCTGGAATAAATTTTACAATATTCACAATAACAATACAAAGCAAATAGTAACTATAGCCAGTTTATGGCACATCTACTATCCTCAATTGCATTTGACAGTTATAAATTTTAAAAAAATATTATTAATGTTACAAACATGAACTTTTGCAAGTAAATGACCAACTTTTGATAATTTATGTATATTAATAAAATTATATTGTTTATTTAATAAATTATATTCGATATTTATAAAATATGCCACCTTGATATTTTTGTTATTCAAATCATTTTCCACACATAAAATAAGAACGCTGTCATAGCAAAAACTTTGACTACACATAACTGAACGTTTAGCAATACATATTTAAATATATTTACAGAATGTCATATTTTATTATATAAAATTTCTGAAGTGAGCCATTAAGCTTGAAACTAATTGGTCTGGAGATGAGGATAGTATGATAAAGATTTTGAATTATTTCTCTGTTGGCACTTATAATTAAAGCTTGTTTGGAGTTAGTGGTAAGCTCCATCCAGTGAATATATATATATATATATTGTAACGATATATAAATATGTCATTACATTAATTTAAAATAAAAACTTAAAAGTTCGCAAATAAAAGTAAAAAAACTAAATGCTAAAATTAAAATGTTTGTTAAACGTATATATTCACAGATGCTAAACTTTAAAAATATTTTTTAATAAATAAAAAAAGGTATTTGAATGTATTTTTTTTTTATAAAAAAAGATTTAAATATAAAAATAGTTTAAAAAAGAAATAATGTAAGTAAAAATAAAAACAGGTATTAATTAATTCCTGTAATCTGTAAATGGAAATGATTGTTTATTAATTATCCAAAAGCTGTCTAATTAAAAAGTCACAGAGTAAATTAGATAAGAGAATAAAGAGATTTTAGCTTGACCAATGGAAGCACCAAGCCTCAGCCCAGACCCGAACGAAAATTTGGATTAGTGACGTCTTTGTTCATTCAATCTGGAGATTTACTATAAAAAGAGAAATATTGAGTTCCAGACAGTTTTTTTTTTCGGACTTGATTTGATGAAAACGGTAAGATGCACTTGCCGTTCTCTCTCATTTTTTTTTGTTTTAAAAAAAAATATAAAATGAAAAGACTGTGATACAAGAATGGAACCAGCTAATGCTACCTCCAGAACATTATCTTCCAATGGAAGTGTCACGGGAATTAAAAGCAGAAACCTGGACTCTTCTACCATAAGCTATATGAAATGAACAATTATTAAAATCAATTAAGAACTTTCGTCAAGTTTTACAAATTGATAAACAAGCCAACTTAAATGTTAAAATGGACTCTTATCTGACTCTTGTAAGTTTTTAAATCAAATTAATAATATTTAATTTTATATATTTTCCGATTGATAAAAATCATTTCCTTTTTTTTTTTTTCTTATTGTATAAAGTGTTTATTGTTTAAATTTTAAATGATGAAATTTAGGTTGGGTATGGACTTTGCATAGATTCTTTAGCGGTTGATTATGTTGTGGTTTTCACATTCGATTAGAATATATGGCAACAATATCACTGCAAGCATCTTATGATGAATGCTAATGGGATTTGTATATTCCCTATGCAAGTGACGTTTATCGATGACTTTGTATTTTGATCGGTTGTGTTTAATTTGGAATGTTTTTGACCATGGAATCTGTGCAGCTGATCTGTACTCAACATTTTAAAACAAATTTTATAAAATGCATTTGTGCAAACGTATCTAAATGTTAAATTTAAGTCGGGCGTGAATGGCTATATAGTTTTGTAAAGTTATATTAAGGGAGGGTAATCTTAGGTTATTCGTTTTGTAGTTGAATTGGCTCAATGGATTGGATATATTTGTGTAATTAGTAGATGTAGTATGAGATCCGCTTCAGGCAGGATTGCATATATACGCCACACACCCTCTGTTTGCCTATGGATGGGTTTGTAAGTCGGCAGAAGACCGCAGTCCATTCCTATGGAGTTTTTTGTTTATTGTTCTACTTGCCAATAGATGTCACATTCCTGTTGGTGGAGAGTCAATGTCTTCTTTATTTCTACTTACTGTTCAGATGTCCTTTCCTGACAGTATAGTATTTTGTGTTGTTGTATCATGCTACATTGAATACATGAATGTATCAGATGGATTGGCGCCAGTTGATTGCGAAATTTGTTGCCTAAGGTTAAATCAGGGAAGAATATTTTCTTCTCAAATGCAGATCTATGTAGTCTATTCATACTTGGCTATCTAAATAAAATATTAAACTCATTGAAACTTAGTTAAATGTAAAATTAAAAGTTAATATAAAAATCTAAAATGTTAAACTTATTCCTCAAAATTTAAATGTTATTTTATATGTGCGTAAATAAATATTTTTATGTGTTAATTTCTGGCAGTGGCTTTTATTTATTGATATTTAAGATATAAATTAAGATATAGATTTTTATTTCTGCGTCTCCGCTGAGCTAGTGACTTGGGCAAACGATCGGAATAGTTTGCGGTTAGATTCGATCTTCACTTTCATTTCGATCGTTATAATATATATATATATATGTGTGTGTGTTGATTTTATCAACAGCATCCTTTTTATTAGCAATTAATTTAGCAGAATTTGGTCCAACAACCCTCCTGTAGTGAAGCCTAAGAATTTCAGATTTCAGCATTTTCTGATGTTTTTCTTTGTCTCACACATTAACATAAAATATATGATTAAATGATTATTACTTATCAGAAAATTATAAATTTAACTTCATTTGATAGATATTTTGGTATATTTCTGAAATAAATTTTAAATGTTCACATTTTGTTTCTATCATTATTAAAACAATGAAATCATAATCAAAACAAAATGATTACATGTCACCATTTTAGAATGATTATTTTCAGTTTACAAAATCAATGAAATCTTCATCATTTCTAATTATTTTTAAAAATCTGAACACACATTTATTTATTTCTGTTATATCTAATGAATTATTCTTTAAAAGTTTAAAATTTTTGAATATTTATTGCAAAATTTTGATATTTTCATACTCATAAGAATAAGTAGATTGCTTATGTAGAAGCTAAGCTTCTAAATGGCTTCAAGCCATATTCACATTAGCTGCTAATATAACATATTTTTGAAAATAAAGTATTTCCAATCAAAATAAATTATTAACAATTTTTATTTCTTGATATCTAATAAATATAGTGTAAATTATTGTAAAAAAAAATCTAAAATGTAATAAATTCACAAATAAACATGTTTTTGGTCATTTGAACTCTTTTCTGTAAACAATGTTGTAAAACACCAAACATTTTACAGCCTTGATTTGGAACAATGGATGAACATGTCAGGGTGTCACTTATTTTTTTTGATTGGTGGTTTTTTTCAATTTTCCTGCCATCTATCATATTTTTGAACAAAATTTTTATATAATAAAATATACAAAAAATTTTGAATTTTAACATATAATTCTTGCAAAAAAATTCACCAGGGTCAAATTGCTAAAATCCCTGAACATATTCTTATAAAATTTACTAATTAAGTGCCACTTTAAATTGAAAAGAAAATAATGATAAAATTATATTCTGCACTATTATTAATAGTGGTAATGATATTTTTTAATTTTATCAACGTCACTGTTTCCATTAATAAATAATATATACACTCTAATATTTATATATGATAATGAAATCCTTGTCATCTCTTCAGTAATTTTTTCATCCAACTTTGCGTATATTTATAAAATGTACATGAAATATATTTCCTAAAATATTCTACATTCAATAATTCATTAGCGAATGAATATAGAATGTAATAGTAAAGATATTTTATATTGATTATATAATTATACATATAAATGGAAGAAGAAAAATATTAAAGAGAATACATGAATTTCATTATCATATATAAACAATAAAATGCATACATTATTTATTAACCCTGTTGTTGATTGCTTCAAGTAAATCTGTACATGGTTTTAACTTGCTCTAATTCCCATAGTATTTAAGTTACTGTAGTATATTTAGGCTTATTTTAAAGCTTAAAAAGTACTGTAAGATGTTGCTCTCTCTTAAATTATTTTATAAGTAAAAAATCAATAATATAGGCATTCTAAGTTATAACAAAGAGAGAAGCCAGACGTTTCTAAATCCTGATCAGTCAGTTCAATTTCTGTCAAGTCTCTCAATAATTTTCACCACTACAACTTCTGTTTTGACTTTGAAAATGAAAATTAATGACTTACAATGTTTCTATTACAATTTTCTTACATATTATGAATTATTTTTATAAAATATATTGAAAATATAGGTATTTTATAAAAATACTAAGATTCTAGTAAAAAATTGTATACGTTTACATGAATGTAACTTGAAAAAAAAACAGCACTAACAACAATTTTCACTCCTATCAACAGTTTACATTGCTCCAAATTTTTATTTGATTTTCAAACCAAAATTAATAATTTAGAGTATTTTTCTGGCATTTATTTACATATTCTAATGTACTTTGGTAAAATATGCTGAAAAAATAGTTATTTTAAAATAATAGTAAGATTTTAGCAAAAAATTAATTACTTTTTCACAATGTAAATTGAGAAAGAAAGTCAATGATGTATGCAACATTTTTTAATAGGTTATGAGAATGTTCTTTTGGGTTCTCCAATGTAAAATATTTTTATAATTATAAATAGAAAATTATTTTTGAAAAAACTTTTGTTCACTTTCATAATCTGACAAATTATTAATATACTTTTTACAAATGAAACTAAAATGAATATTATATTAAAAGAAGAATATATTTTTATTGCTGATTCTGTAATTGACCCATCAAAAGTTTATAGTTCTAAATTACTCAACCAACCAGAATTGCTGTCACATGAAGGGTTAATGGAAAAAATGCTGTTGATAAAATCCTCAAATGTAATCTTATATATATTGTTTCAATGTGGTGCCAATTACATTTGTGAGTTGAAATGTGCATGAAAAAGAATTCATGACAAAAACTTTTATCTAATATATTGCAATATTCTGTGAATTGGTTTAAATCTGTATTTGCTGAACATTCAGTTATTTACAATAGACTTTTTTTTGCATTGACAGTATTTTTATTTTACATGTGGAAAACAATTTTGAAAACAAACATCAAAAAAGCATATTTTATAATTGTGGCAGATAATTTATTGCATAAATAATATAATAATATCAATATACATACAGAAACTTATCCATTCATGGAACTCTAAAGTTAACGTTGTTTTATTTTAATGATATTATTTTTAAAATTTTAATTGTAAAGTACTACTCCGAATAAGAGACATGCTGAAAGCTGCTTATAGGCTATAGATATTATTTATTTTTATATAGTTGTATTCTGAGTAATGTAGAAATTTTTCAGAATTATTTGTTTACTATATTTATTTTTTCGGATTATCTGATTTTGATATATACATGCATAATAATCAATAAGTGCTATAAACATAAAATAAATTGAATCAAAATATAATCTTTAATACACTTTTACATTTTTTTTCATTTTGTTCTATATATTGCCACATTGGGAAAAAATACTCAAATACATCGTAATAGTTGTATTTAAATGAGAATAAAATTGTCTTATTTATGGATTGATGATTACTTCAAAAACAATTAATTGATAATGGTGGTTATTGACTTGAAACATATCCTATAGCAATGCGTATAATAATTAGAAAGTACAATAGATGACATATTGAACATTTTAAAAATCTCTTTAATAAATACTTTCAGTCATAATCCTTATTGATGGTACTTATTTTAATTTAAAACTACCATATATATTTTTAATAGGCAACTAATAAATGTATGTATTTATATGTACTTACATTATAGAACATATTTCGAGAATCTTTGTTATTAATAATCATTTATTAGTATTACGATTACAAATTTTGAGAACAATACAACTATTGACTACATCTTTCATTTTTTCTTTGTTTTGGAATGCGCTCATTTTTCCTTATTATTAATTTTTATTACTATTATTGCTGTCAAATAATTTAATTATTATATAATTTTTTATATATTTTGTAATTGGATTAATGGTTGTTGGAATAGTCAAATAAACAAAAATATTATTTTCATAACACTTTTACTTCCTTTGTACTTTTCAAATTTGTTAAATTATTCCATGAGTTTTGAATTTACAATTGAATTATATTTATTTTATTGTATATAAATGTTGTAACTTTAATATAAGCCAGTTAGTTTCTATCATGTTAGTTTCCAACAGAATATTTTCCTCTTGTAATAGCAGTAAAATAGGTTAACAGAATTATCATTACAAGAAATTTTACTTGTAGTTAATAGAGCAAATGATGAAATTGTACAGTTGTTATTATATTTTAATCACACAACATCATTATATAACTATTCTTATATGAATTCTCATAGAATTTATTAGTCATAGCATTCTATAAAAACAATATAAGTCTCTAAAACATAAAACAACATCTTGGCAGCAGCAGAAAATTTGTGTTAGCATTGAGAAGAATATTTCTTACTAAAAGAGAGATGACATTATGAAATGTGTAGAAGAGTTCTGTCAAGAATTATATAGCAATAAGGAACAAGAAAAATAATCCACTACATATTTTGAATTGTTCAGAATTTATAATGAAGAAGTGGGGTGTGCAATTAAATATATAAAGCAAAGAAAAGCTCTAGTTAGTGATTCAATTTTAATAAATAGCTTAAAAAAGTAGTTGAAGAAAGAGAAAATTGTTGGCAAAGTTATATACAAAATATCTAAATAAACCAGATGATTGGAATTATGCAATCATAATCTTGATATTTAAGAAAAATACAAAAGAAGATTTAGAAATCACAGAAACCACACATTTTTTATCTGTTCTATATAATCTCTTTAGTAAGATAATTACAATTTGTCTACAGAAAATTTTGAATTTTAACTAACTAAAAAAACAAGATGGGTTTAAAAGTTTTTAACACAATGGATCACATTCAAATGTTAAGAGAATTCTGAAAATGACCAAGCCATTTGAGTTCTGATTAGACTTTGGATTTATAAATTATAGAAACCAATTTGATTTTTTAAGCATTTGTATAGTGACTAAAGCTTTTGTTTACCAAGATATAAACCCAGGATATTGTCATATTGTAAAATATATATATTAAAATGCAGTAGTTGTAACACGATTAAATGTTGACGCTAAAAAAATTAAAGTTGAGAAGGTTATACGTGAAATTATACGTGAACATAATTTTATTTCTTTAACAAAAACATCTTATGGATTAAAATGACAAGATAAGTTGAATAAAAATAATTGGAGATTACTTAAATCATCTATATTGTGTAGGTAGTATAACTGTTTATTTAAATAAGGCTTTGTGCTTTAGATACTATTGGATAGGTTATCAAGTGAAAGTAAATATCTGATATTAAAAATTCTAAAGAATTTTCTCAGAAGTAGAAAATAAAGCTTGGTATGTATAAATTAGAAGCTAATAACTACAAATATCTTGTTCAGATTATTAATAGAGAGAAAAATGATGGATGACAATAATTGTACATTGAAACTTCTGTTGGAGCACTTTGTATCAATATTAATAATAAAAATATGCTTATGGCTTATAAGCAAAGGTTATTACTGTTTTACAATAATTACCTATGTATCTGCACTTTGATTATTTAAAAGAAGAACAATGCAAAGATTTTAGTTTACATAATGAAATTTTTTTGAAAAATGTGTACTAAAAATCTCAATAAAATGAATGAGACAACAAATATATTTCTACACCATTGAAAGAATTAATAGAGAGAAATGGAACTAGGATATATATTTTCTAAATGAAATGGTAATAGATAGACGACTGAAGTTATAAATTGCCAAGCAGAAGATTGTAGGAAACTACATATGAGGTGGATGGTTGAAATTATGAAGTTTTATGGCATGAATAATAAGAGAATTTGGAATAAGCTTTGTGAGATCTTCATCCAGAAGTAAATTTACAATCATTGAAAATGTTATTGGTTCATTATATATGTATGGACATATGAGATTTTGTTTAAACTTGCATACATATATAAATTATATAATATTGTATATTCTACTCACAAGTTAGTAAAATAATATTTTTGTCATTTTTACAAAAAATTAAATAAATCACTTATAATTTATATACATTAACACTAGTCTGGTAAAAAAGTTTGAAATTGTTTTGAGAAATAGTCTGCATTAAGGTCTTTTTAAAATGGAAATATATAACCCCATATTGCAAAAGTTATTTTTTTTTATTAATGCAAAGGGAATACTTTGTCAACATATTAAGTTGCAGATCATATTCACTGATTGTCCTTTTAGGCCCTAAACATCACATGATCACCATTTCTTATGCTTTCTCAAGCTGTTAAAACAGGGAAAACTCTCTATACAGTTATGCCACTCATTGCAAGCCAGAACAATCAATGGATGCAAAAAGGTTTGTATGTAAAAGCCCTATAGAGTGCCTACTCATCCAATATCCCCAGACTAGTTTGTGGCTTTCAGCAGTGAGGAGTTTTGTATCTCAGCGCACTGAAATTAGATCGTATGTTCTAATGCAACCCACTAGCACCTACTTTTTATCTCTGCTTAACTACAAAACTATGAGTCTGAAATTGAAAATACAATAATTTTTTAATCCAAGCTCACTAGCTTATATAGACATATATATCCAAACTCAGTTCAGTAGTGTTACATTTTGATGTCTTTATTTCTTTAATAACCATAGACATTACTATCCTATTAGGCAGGATTGGTGATGAAGTGGTTGGATCTAAGTTTGATCTGAGTTTCATGATGTTACACCTCTTTACATAGTTTAAACCCCATTACTAATTGTGAATCCTTTCAATTTCTGTAATGAGATTTTATACCCCTTTCCCTATACATCTGACTTCAGATAAAACTGCTTTGTTATTTAAATATTTATTAAGACTAATTGTGTTATATTTAACTCTATTAATATTACAAATTATCTCATGGTAAAATATTAACAAATAATGCTATTTAAGAATATTTAGTTATTTGTTTATACATATATTGCTTATAAATGGTTAAATATATGTTAGTATAAAATTTCATTACATTGGAGTATTTATTTTATATTTTGCAATTTTGTCCAAACTTTTAGGATTAAAAGTCACATTCCTTCAATAAGTTTTAAATCATCATTTTCCAAAGGCAATGAGGAATCCTTCATTAATTATATTAAAATGACAAGTCAAAGTTTAAGAGTGGTTCTAATTTAAAATCGTTTATATAGATTTTACAAATTCAGTTTCTAAGTAGAAAATGAATTCAAAATAATGGACTCGAAAGTCTTATTGAAATAATGGATCATATTTCAATTAGAGAAATTCCTTTTGGTAACAAGATAAAAGCTTTAGCTGTAAGGCATAGAAATTAAAATGGGCACAAAAATCGCAAAAAAGGAGATAAATACCCTGAAAAATTACCTAAAAGCAGCCATTACTTTCAATTTTAAAAAGAGTTGCCACTGGAAATTATGTCCATTTTAATATTGAACTTTAATCACTTTTTGTAGTATGGTATATGGCTAACTTCAGAAATCTGATTGCTGGATCCTGAAGTTCCACAATAAATCTTCAAATGTTGCTGCTAAAATAGAACTCTCCAATACCAAATCATAAGCTGCCTAAAATCCATAATAATACTAATCTATAAAATGAATTTTATTTAAGTTAAGTGTGCACCTACATTTTCTTCTAAATCTAACCAGATTCTGTGTTCCTGAATCAACAAGCAAGTCATGAAGGACTGGTAAATTTTAATTTTGATTAACCCACAACTTTCCAATCTATTCATGAACTATCTTGCTAATTATGTTAAAAGTAGCTATTGCCTTAAATATTGCTTATTCATTTAATTATGCTTAAAATTGTTACACAATAATTATATATTTTATTATATCTCTACTCCTAAATTAATATTTTGACAATTATCTTTCTCCTGTTATAGTAGTTTTTTATTAACTCTTATTTGTATTTGTTAATGAGTATTAATATCATTTACTTGCAATATGATATGCCAATAAGGCTTTCAACTTGATAATGTTTTTATTTAAACTTATCTTAAGAAAATAGTTACCATATAAAGTTTTGTAGCCTACTTCTTATCTATGAGAACTAAATTAATAATAGTTCTACTAATTATCAGGTTGAAAGATTTATTTTACTATTTGATATACTTTTACCAATAGCTGATATAAATTTTATTAGCTTAACTTATAGCCACTGTGCTCTTGACTAAGTTTATTTAATTTCTAGAAAAGATTATTCGCATGTGTTAATTTAAATTCATTAAAGGTTTGACAAAATTTTGTAAGAAAGAGAAAAATATATCTTCTGAGTTAGGCCTAGTCTTTCAGCATTTGTGTTTGGGGAGAGCATGATATAAGGGGTACTATTATGTAATTGGGTTTAGGCATTTGCCTGTCATAAGTTTGATTTTAATCTTCTTGATTGAGTCATCACGTCAAGCATTTATATTATATAATTTGAGCTTTAACTTTAATATTATGACAATTATATTATTTCTGTTCCTAACGTTGCTGGCATGAGCTATCTTCTTGATTTCTTAGGTTTTGTCATTCCTGCGTTTTAATTGATCAAAATATAAAACAAATGTTATTATCTTATTTGTTCATCGCTTGTTTGGAACACCAAAGGTTTGTGGCTAAGTCCCTACTGGCTTCCCCCATGTTCCACAACTATTTGCATGGCAAATGTACTTGTTGAATCAAGTAGCTAGTGGTCTTTTTGAATCCATGACAAAACCAATAACTTCATCTTCGTTCCAATGCTCATAATGTGCTTGTACCATTTTAATTGAATTCAAATAACGGCTCAGATTTTTTTTTGCTTTGTAATTTGTGACGAATTGATTCCTTCTAAAATCAAATTATTTTGCACATCTATGAAATTCTAAACAATTGTACTTTGCTAGGTGTTAAATTGAAATCTACTTTTGGATTTCTCATGCTTTGCATAAACTGATATATAGAGGAGGGGGAGATAAATCTCGTCTTCTTTGTTTTTTTTAATAAATTAAAAACATATTTTATACATAACTCATTTGGCATATATGCTATATGTATTTTAAACACACATGTCTATTTCGTCAGAGCATAGATTAGACATATGTATATCTATACCTTAGATACTTATGCATTAATTATTGGCATATATAGAAAACCACCATCAGCCTTGTATATTATAATTCCATACTTTAAGCTGGAGATAATTTATGCAAATCATCATCATCATTTATATAATCATTGCTTGTATTAAATATTATATATTATACTTGGTGTCTGATCCATCATTATTTATTAATTAGATTAAGTATTAATGTTTACTGTTGTTTTGGCAACCCATCTGTCCTGCATTATCTTAGAATCAGTTTAGTCTCATTAATAATAATATCCATTGAGCTAGTTCTGGTACATGTTATCATTGTACAGTCATTATAGGTCATACTTTGGGGTTTGATCTGGGATCTTGGGAGGAGTTCGAATTTGAACTGGTCTTGAATCAAATCTAGATCAGGATGGCTGAAAGTTCTTTCAAAGGATCTTAGGTCATGGTGGAAGTAGTATGTGTATGAGCCACAACAGTATTAAACCACTAAACATTGATTATACTTCCTCAATCTGTTAAAAGGCGGCTGCTGGAGGGTTGTGTTAGATCCTAAGATTTGGTGCAGTGCTTTCAGATCCAAGACTCATCACTGATGAAATCCACAAGCTATAAAATAGTCTGGGGATATTGGATCAATAGTCACTAGATAGGGATTTTATGCACAAATCTTATTGTATTCATTGATGCCCCTGGCTTGCCCTGAGTAGCACTACTATATGGAGAGTTTTTCCTGATTGTCCTTTTCAATATTTTCAATAATTATTTTTCTGTTATAGATTGAATGTGTATTATTAAGATTATTTTGATTAATTCTAATTCTTAGATTCTCCTTTCTATACAATTTGAATAAACTTTATTATTTATTCATACAACATATAATTACATAAAATATTTTTGAATTCAGTTGAAACTGTAGTTATTTATACATTGTCATATCTTTTGACAATATGTTATTTTTCCTCTCAATTCCCATTACAATAATAGTAATAATTCTTATTTTAGATATTTATTTGTCTTTGTAAATTATTTCTTATATCTCTCCACTAATAATTGAATAATCATTATTCTCCATGTTGGTCTATCAAAAACGTTCAAGATTTAAAATGTTTTAAAACATATTATGCAACTTCTATATGATAGAGTGAGGTTACAGGTGAAAATTCCAAGAAATTTGATATAAAACTGGTATTAACCAAAAACGTGGTTTGTTTTAACTTCGTTCTCATTTTTATGACAGGGATATTTAAAACAGATCAAAGTAAGAATCAAAATAATTTGACAATTGATATTTTAATTTGAACTGATTAAAAATAAAATCAATATTTTTGTCCTCTGAATTTTCAATATCCCTGTGTTTCTGCTACCCATACCAATTCAAAAGATATTTAAAAGTTTGAAAGCAAGATATAAAACTTGGCTTTTTATGTTAAAAGACTTTATCATTTAATGATGTAAAAGACATTTTCAATAAGTTTTAATTTAGATTGGTACTAAGATATGATTGCAGTCCTATTATATGTGTGTACTTATTTAGGAGGGAAATGAATTTATTGTTGAAGTATAACACAGACTATGATGCAATGTTGAATTTAACTATATAAAAGTGTAAAATTTTTATCATAATTATATAACAACAACTTATTTAGATATGTGTAGAAGTGTTATTTTACTAAATAATTTGTTTAGATGACAAACTTGGATTTCCCATTTACATAACATAAAGGCATTAAAATATGTCATTTAAAATAGTTATTTTCATAAAATGTTAAAAAATAAACACAAGATTATAAGACTATGTATTGTTTTTTAGTTGTAAAAATATAATAATGTACAGTCTGCTATAGTAAAATTCTTTTTTCATTAGGCTGAACATGTAAAAAGACTGAACAGACACACACTTCCTAAAAAGTATTTATAGTAAACTGAAACTGGCTTTTAATGGAAGCAGTACATCTTTTTATAATATAAAGATATTCTCAAATACACTCTATAGAAATGGGCAGTGTTGACTGTTTTTATTGTTAGAATAAAATGTTTACTGCAATAAAATAAACTTACATACAGTATTGCAAAATAATAAGTAAACATTAATGGTTCAGTGTTTTATATCTGGACATATTTGTTGTAAGCGTATACATTTATAAAGTTATTATAAAATTCTCTATTATATTGCTATTATGTTTTCAATTTTAATTGTTATATCTTCAACATTTTACTCAACATTTTTCTTATGTGCAGTTTATATAATTGTATTATTTACTTGTTTTTAATAAATAATTTTAATAACTAAATTTTTATTGTCTCAACTGGAATCTTGTGATTTTTTTTTGTTTTGTTATCATTATATAATAATATTAATAATAAGAACATCAACAATAATAACAATAATAATAATAATAATAATAATAATAATAATAATAATAATAATAATAATAATAATAATAATAATAATAATAATAATAATAATAATTACCATTATTGTTTCATTATTTTTTAAAGTCTTTGCTCAAGCTTTTTCTTTTATGTAATTTATATGATTGTATTATTTACTTGTTGTTTTCTGTATAAACAAATTATTATTATTATTATTATTATTATTATTATTATTATTATTATTATTATTATTATTATTATTATTATTATTATTATTATTATTATTATTATTATTATTATTATTATTATTATTATTATTATTATTATTATTATTATTATTATTATTATTATTATAACTGAAATATCCATTTATGAGAAGTTGCTGCTACTATTGATGATAAAAAAGACTATTTTCAGCAACATAACACTTATAATTTAATATATTTCATTGTTGATGATCTAATACTTTAATTTGGCTATAATATTTCATGCCTATTTAACTCAATTTGGTTTCAGGCAGAATTTTTGTGTTAAAAGAACAACAAGTAAATTATCTTCATTACACATGTGACTATGCATATTATTCACCCAAATTCTTTTAGTAATTATTGAATAAAAATGACGTGTTTGGGAGGTAGGGACAGTAATTTCTGGATTTCAAATAGATGTCTAGGCGTTGGGTTATAAAATAATATAAATGTTATCTTGCCTATTCTTAAACTCAAAAAAATCTGAAAAAAATTGGATAGTTTTTCTTATGAAAATATTTTTATCAATACAGATATTTAAATTTTATATCACATTTTCCAATGAACACTTCTAGCACCTCCCTTGGATAGAATGTTATGTATGGCTAAAATGCATTGATTTTTTTTAAATTTAGCAGCCTTTATTCATGTATATGCTTATGTGTGTGTTTCAATTATGTAGACATAGATTTCTATTTAACTCTTTACAGTTTTATATTTAGCATATTTACAGTAATACACAATACATATTAAGCACTCATTTAACAGTGATTAGGTCTCCATGCATCATGACTACGAATGAGTGATTTTTTTTTTTTAGATAAACGATTTACAAGCAAGCTTATGATTTCTTTTAAATAGCATGTTTGTAGTCACTCTTACTAACCACTTCATTATTGGTTGGTAAATGAGTATCTGACTATGTTTAAAATCTTTACTAGCGATCAATTGGTTGGTTTTGTACTGACAGTTTTTTTTTTGCTTCTCTGTCCTTTGATGCTGTTTACTTACACAATATAAATGCATGCTTTCTTCCACATAAAAACGAATGTCAGCAGATTTCTCGTATTTCATATTTCTATTTTTTACTTCATTTTTTTTTAATTGAAGGAAAACAATCGTCACAACATAAAAATAATATGACCTTAGTAAAGCCAGCAAAATATTATTATTAACACGGGTATTAAGAAAGACTTTTTAAAATAAGATCACTTAAAATCTCACTAAATAACTGACTGAAAATAAACTAGAAGAATCAACACACTCTAACAGACTTGGTACAGTAATCAACCTTATATAAAATATTTGAAATTTATTTCTTAGCAATGATTAAAATGTCAAGGAGTTTTATAGCAATTGCGAACAGTTACCCAGAATTCCTTTCCATTAAAGAATTAAAATGTTAGATTTTATAAAAAGCAATTTGACATAAAGAACTTGTCTGTTTCTTTTACTAACTCTTTTTTTTTTATTTAAATTTTTCCTAACTTATACAACTGACATTGACATGTGATTTTGAAAACAGTAGAATTATCTTAAAACTATAAAGCTATTAAAATGTAAATAAATGGAAAAAATAATAATTCCTTCAAACTCCTAACATTAATACAAAAATATATATTTTTAGATAAAATTACTGCATAAGATTTTAATAGATTTTAAATTATAATTATTGTTATTATGTTATAATAATCTGAATTTAAAATAGAAAAATGAAATACATTAATTTTTAAATGGCAAATGTAAGATAGCCTAAAAGTAAGTTCCTTCTTTCTTTTTTACTTTGTTGCAAAATTATCTACATATAAAAGCATATTTATTTATTTGAAAGGAAATAAAATATGCTTTAAATTTGAAGTGATTTTTAAAAAAAATCTCAGAATGGGATTTAAAATAACAACTGGTAGCAACTAAATGTGTCCAGAGAAAATAAAACGTTTTGTTAACAGTATTTGCAGGTTGATTTGTAAAAGAATGTTATTAAGTTAAATATGTTCTAAGTAGTAATTGTTGATCCTTAAAAAATGCACTAAGATAGTTTTAGAATTAAACAAATTATTATTTCAATAACTCAAAATGTCACTTTTATCAAGTATTATACTCAAAATGTTACATACAAAGAGATTATACAATCACATACACTTATATAATAAATTTATATCATATTTTTGAATTTTAATGATTTACTTAAAACAAAAAGTTTGAATTTTTTATATAAGTATTTCTTTTATTAACTATTCTGTTTTAATATATCTATATTTACATATTATGTATATAAACATAGTTGTATACACACAAATACTTATTAATGATCATTATAAATATTTTTTTCTATTTATTTATGAAAATACATTTTATTTATCTTTATAATTTATTAATATATAACTATTTTTCACTTATTAATAATGAAAGTAAAATTTTAAAATTAATTTGTTTAACCTATATAAATTTTTATTTTTATTTTATAATGACTCCTCTTTCTATTATTTTGCCTGCTTTATATGTATAAACCAGCATACGAGAAACCACTATATGAGAATTTTCCATATTGATCACCATCACTTTATATTTATATTTCAGATAGCAATAGGCTTTTCACTAATGCCATCCTTTAAAAAGAAAATCAATATTTTAAAAATATTTACAATATTTTTGATGAACATTTTGTTACCATATTCTAAATTACTTATGTTATCAAACCAATGTCATCTTCACAAACTAAAATGACACTTGAAAGAAATATGCCATATTTTAAACCTTATGTAATTAAAATCATTTAGATTAATATACAATAAAAAATTTCAATTATAAATAAAAAATATGATATATATTTTTTTTCATTTTCAATATTCTTGTACTGAAGTCAGTAATATAATTTTTTATTTAATAAAAGCAAATATGTTTTTTTTATTGTGAACATAATCTCCATAAAATAAATTAGAAATTTTATGCAGCACATTCTAAAATATTATTTGTGAATACATATAGAATTAGAGCATAATAAAATAAATTTAAATTGTGTATATTATCTTAAAGACATTTTTCATTTAACTAATTTTTATGTAATATTTTTTATCTATAAAAAAATATTAATTTCCTTGAGATAAAAATTCTGCCATCATAAACATGAATATAATGACTAAAAATTAAAACTCACATTATTAATACAACCATTAACTGTTCATTTAATTTACTGATTTAATTTTTATTTAATTAAGACTGGACTTTCATAAAAAAATGAATTAATGACAAACTGTTGATTTTTTTTTATTATTTTTAAAAATACTATTAAAAAACTTGATCAGTTAATTTCAAAAATCAAAAATGCACAAAGTGAATCAGAAATAGATTTTGAAATGTACACCAAATTAACATATATTTTTGAGTACTAATTACTTAGTTGGGATTGGTCACTTTATGGCATTGCTGACACTCAAAAAATATACAACGCAACATTACCAGGACATGATTTTTAAAATATTGTGACTATTTTGGGGGGCTATACTGTGATTTTTTTTTGGCATTATTGAGACCTTTTTTTTTATTATATGGTGATTTTATTTTGGCTTTATTTGTATTATGCGATTTCTATTTAGCACTGTGATTTTGAAAATGTGGCAACTTTTATTTTGCCTACACAGTGATTTTTTTTGGCTTTATTTATATTACACTATTTCTATTTAATGATTTTTAAAAACAACTTTTACTATTGAATAATTTTTTTTATCCTTTGATTTTTTTCTACTACATCTTTATTTTTAGGGTTTTTTTCCTTCCTACTAACAAATTACAATAATAAAAAATAATCCACAAACATATTTTTACCACTGATATAGTAAAATTTTGTTTTTAAAACCAACTTTTATTATTTTTTTTTAAAAATAAAAGCAAACCAAAAATAACTTTTGTCTCAGTGATGAGAATGCATTTCTCAACCTATCCCATCCCCCAAAAATAAAAAAATTCCAAAACTTTTGACTTTTTCAACTTTTCTTTTTTTTCTTTATGTCCTAGAATGACCGTGTTTTGTTTCAAAAACATGTGCAATCAATTACCTTCAGTTGCAGGAGCCTGATTGACATTGGCAACTGGAACAATTTAAAAATCTGCTTGCCACAGTATGCCATTTTATTTGTCTCATATATTTTCTCATGCAAGCATGACTTTTCATATCAGCTCAACTGAATCATGTTCAGCCCTACTCTTTGACAATGTTTTGCACATTCCAAATTGTGTAGAAAAGAGTGTGGACAGTATGACTATCATTTAAGTAGAAATGAAATTACTCTGCTATGGACCTTTCAAAAGTTGTGGTGACTTCAAATCCAGACACTGTCAGATGATACAGTAACCAATTGTGAATTGTACAATTTTTTTTAAAGTGTTGCAAAGCACAAACAGGCCATAATATTTCTGTGTAACAACATCAAGCAGACTGCAATGGCTAAGATAAACAGAACTCTTTTCTTAGCCATAAGTCTAAGCTGTGTAAATGGCATTTGTAGGTGTTCTTGACTAGCTGAATGCCATCAAGCAGTTAAGCCCAGCTGAGTAATTAGTATCATTTTTGTATATAATTAGCTTTCATTTAATGAATGGTAATCCAATGAAATATTATTTGTATCTAAAGTAGTAAATTCAAAATGTAAAATTGCCATAATAAAAAAATCATTACAATTTCTATGTACTTATTATAACTATATTTATGTATGCAAAAGAACTTTTTAATATAAATAATCTGTTTAGTTTTATTAATTGTCACTTTTTTGATATTAGACATTTGTAAAAGAATATTTGTAATACTTAATGAATAGTTTGAATCCTGGATAAATAAATTAAATATTTTACTATGACAACTGGGTGGGTTATATTCTTGATTTATGAGATAGCTAGAAGAATAAATTTATTTCATTATTGAAATAAAGCTGCAAATATAAATATGTGAAATTGAATGTGTATGTTTATATTTATATAAGTATTTGTAAGTACATAAATGTATTTGTATTTATATGATAGTGATTTGAAAATTAATAATAGATATATTTATAGATTTTACAATTAAATAATCAAATGGTTTCTTACACAGGAGTTCATACATGACAGAGTTACAGGTGTAAACTATGGATTTTGAACTCTAATAATTTCTCCATATTACTACCATGTTAAAACCATTATCACTTGGGTAACAATTCCTGGATTCATATTCTAGTTTTGTCTCATCTGATGCTCAAATTTCTTGTGACTTCCTGATATATGAACCTTTCAATTATATTTTTATACAGAATATTTTAATACTATTCTGTATCTCTTAAATGCAACTTGATGATCAAAATTAAAGAAATAGATAAGTAAAAAGAACTAATTACAAAAATATAAAATTGGCAACAGGAAAAAAATAATAAAATACTTCTCTCACCTAATGTTGCATAATAAATTTTAACATTTACATTTTTGCATTAGCAGTAAAATAATCTTTGCCTCCAAATTATAATCCAAAAATTGGACAAACTGCAATCATAACATATCCAATAATTTGATATAAGCATAAATTTTATGATATCACAAACACCTACATGTAAAACACACATATTTACTATCTACATTAATATATACCCAAAAAAAATTAAATGTGTGTTTTAAATCCAATATGTAAAACTTTAATAAGTGTTAGTATTAAATGCACACATTATATAATTCGAATATTATATATTGAAGAATTATATTGCACAATTCTATAAATAATAACAATTTTATGCCTTGTTGAAGAAATGGCAAGTGTAGGCGCTCTGATTCTAATTTCCATATTTACCCAGTTTGGTCGGATATTTGCATATTAGTATATCGTTGAAAAAACGATGAGACTTCTTGATAATGAAGGGTAAGCCTTCAAAAACGTTTGGAGATTTAATAAAATTGTTATTATTTATAGAATTGTGCAATATAATTCTTCAATATATCATATTCGAATTATATAATGTGTGCATTTAATAATAACACTTACTAAAGTTTCAAATATCTACATTAATACATAAATGTGAAAATTTGTTTGCTTAATTATTTGTGACTTCATAACTAATATTCTACCAATCTAGATGAATCTTCAATAATGTTACTTCATTTTAGAAAAATTTGTATAGGTTGTATATTTTTGCTTAGTTGTTTTTAAAACTTTGGTAATTTGCAATATGTATAAAGAAGATAAATTTAAATAAATTAGTAAATGTTAAAAAAGGAGGAATTGAAAAATATGAGTGGTATTTATATTGTAAGGTATCTATATCCATGGCCTTGTTTTCATTAGCAGAATAAAAAACTGAAATGTAGTTGATAATTAAAATATATTTCAATAATATTTTCATAACATAATAATACATGAATTATCAACAGCAAATAAAAATGTTTGTTGTAATACATATTTATAAAAATATTGTAGAGCAATTTTATCTGATGTTGATCACTCATGCATTATTATGTCAACTACATTACATTCTTTTATTCTACTATTGACACAAAAATTTACTTTAAATGATATATTTCAAACAATATTCAAAAAAAAAGATTTTAATGCACATAATAAAAATTAATTCATTAATAACTTGTTGAATATCATTAGCTTAATTATGGTTGGTAAAGTTCTCAATAATACTACTTTAAATATAATACCTAATGTTAAATTTATTTATATAAAATGAGTACATTATATAATTTTATAATCCATATTAAATTAATCTGCAACAATTACAATGTGTATCACACAGTACTATAAATGTTCAAATGCCTTTGTTCTATATTGTTTTAAATTGAATGGGTATCCTTATCTGTACCTTTCTAAATTTGTCTCTATTTTATAAAGTCAATTCATTTGAGTTTGTCTTGCTTAGTTTAAATTTTATACTCCTCACTTTATAAATTATCAATATATCATATCACTTATAGTCCAAACATGACTACAATTTTTTTTATCTTTTGCAAATGGCAATCTTTTTTGTTGCTTTTATAAAAGAAATGCAATAAAACATGTAACTAATGGCAACAAAAATAAATATCAAATTTACTTCATTAAAATCACTGATTATATAGAAAGTAATGAAATTATTATAAAAAGATGACAACAGAATCCAATTAAACAAAAGTACTTTTATTTCATTTTCTGGCTATATTTTTAAAATTGTTATAGAAATAATTTAACATTTATTGTAAATAATGATAAGAAGAAAAATCAAATTTGAAATAATATATATATATATATATATATATATATATATATATATATATATATATATATATATATATATATATATATATATATATATATATATATATATATATATATATATATATATATATATATATATATATTGTACTGGATTCGCTCCACAGAAGATCTTACTTACACTGCGAATGTTTTGGCTGGTTTAAAACTTTTTTATAATACATTTATAATCTTATTTAATTATAAATATTATGTTAACGAACCGGCACATTTGAGCAAAGTGGGAAATATTATTGATAGCTTTAACTATCAAAAATACCCATGATCAGATCGTGGCTCACCTTGGCTGCTAGATTCAAACCTCTACTATCCGAACACTTTATTTGTTTCAGAGTAAACCCTGGGCACCAGCTAGTCTAAGACTAACATATTCGGACAGTAGGTTCATAATCCAGCACTCGGAACAATCCCTAAAACTATCTCAGTCTAATTTTATTTCAATAACAAAATATTATTTAATTAGGTGAAAGAATTGATAAAAGATTGGTAAAAAGAATTGATAAAAGATTGGTAAAAAGAATTGACCGACAAAGTAAGCTTAAATTTAAAGACAACTTATTAACATTAATTATACTAAATATAAATACTTTTATAGATTTTTAACTAACATAATATTGGTATTTTTAATCACGCACACACTGACATATATAATAAAGCATTAAATAATAATTGATATTTAGAACACACAAATTAATAGTTCATTTTTATGTGCTATAGAGTTCATATAATTTGGCTCTTGGAGGATTCACGAATGTGATGGCTACTTAGGAAAGAATATAAGAAAAAAAATTATTTACCTAAGATTTTGAACTTGCTGTTTTCTGCTTCTAATGAAATATCCTAACCAGTTAGATTTGAAGTTTCTTGAGGAGGTTTTATTCTTATTCATCGGTATCATTCCTGGAGGCAATTAGATATTGATGCAGATTCTTCAGGCTGTTACGAAGACATTATTTTCATGGACAGATCTGGACTTAGGATAGAGACAGCCACATGTTTCCAACAGCAACTAACACTGCATTTCTAACTGAATGAACTGAACTCAACTCTATGCAACTGCCTTGACTGAACAGTTTTCTGAACTGATTGTCCAATAAAAACTTTGGCTATTTATACATGATGCGTGTTTTTGTTTTCATGTCTGCCGGCAATATCTGTTGTCAAAATTCCTTTGATATAAGCTTATAATCCTGTTGTTGAAATTTCTTAAGTAGCTAATCCTTTTTAATCTTCTTTTTGGGTATTTTAATTAGCAGCCATCACAAATGTGTTGTTTTTTGTTTTTAATTAGTAGCCATGCAAACGTGTTTTTTTAATTCTTTAACCTTCATTTATTTATAATATTTAATACACATATATATTATTTACATTCACACGCACATATATAATTTTATTCTAAAATCAAAACTAGTTTTAATATTACCTTTTTTTATTTAATTTAAATAAAAAGATTTGTATTTTTATACTTTTGAATTATATTTCAACTAATAATAATAATATGACAAACTCTTTATACTTAAAACTTCTAGTTTGACATTTCTGAAATGAACTCCCCCTCCCCCCTTTTAATTAATTAATTGTAACTTTTATTTCAAACTCTTTAACTTTTACGTTTTCTAAACAAACTGCAATAAAATTCCTAAACTTTTAAATACATATTCTTTTAACGAATAATTTTTGTTTTAATATTTTTTTTTTAAACAAAATTAGTATGTGCCAATTTATTGAATTGGTACAATATATATATATATATATAAGTTAGTGTTTGTAGTCTGAATGTTATTAAACATATTGTAGCCAGCATAGGGTTTTAAATCAATCTCTACTCAATAGTAATGCCACTTGTCAGATATTTATAGACAATCGATCAAATCTAATAGTTAAATTATAGTTACCTAACTTAATTTTAACATTGCATTCATATAAATTCCAATTATAATTCACTGTTTAATTTCTCTTTTTTTTTTCAATTATTTTATTTACAAAGACATATCCATTACCAGATTATTACAAAACTTTATCACTGTTGCATCATGCACAAAAACAATGATGACATATTGTAGATTACTCTGTTTACATTATAGATAAAGTATGTGAAACTAAAACACAAATAAAATAAGTACCAACAAGTGAATCAATTTTGAACACTGCTCTGTTGACTGTCTATTGTACATTTTATAACATATATGTGTGGTATTCCATACTGGACAACTAATAAAGTTCCAATATTCTTCACCAAAAGTGACTATAAATGAAAAAAAGCTTATATTCATAATTCCAATAATGCAAATTATTTATGTCTTATTCAGTCCATTAGTATGTTTTAGATAAATAATTGATGTAGTAAATGTACTATTTAATTTACACAGTAAAGTAGATTCTAAGGTTAAATATACAAAAATTAATTATGAATATCTAATAAACATTATTTCTTATAATTAAATTTACACAAAAATTATTCTAAATTTGTAAAAACAGAACTAAAACGGAACATTCACTATCTGCTTAAAATTTAAGTTATGTTAATGTCAAAAACTATAAAAAGACAGAATGATAACATTCTATCTTTTTAACTCAGTTGTTATATAAGCTTAGTGTTTTGACAACTATAGCATGAATTTTGTTTATTATTTTAATTGATGTGCAGAATGAATAATCTTTCTTTACCATTGAAATATTTAATGGATCAAAACTGAGTCTTTAACAACTTCTTAATATCAAATGAAAAATCAGTTTAATGAATAATCCTAATTTAAAAACAAGTAATTGAAATGTCAGTAATTGCAACTTCTACTGAGTATGTTGTTGGCACTTACATGACTCAGAGAGAGATGCAGTCACTTCCATTTCAAATACATATATTTAAGTCATGATTATTTATACATGTTTATTTATTTTTACAATTACTAAACTAATTTATATTTATAGGTTGGACTCAGCCTTGACTCTCTGAGTATTACAATGGTGATTTCTAATCATTTAGATAGCACATAAATTAAAATAAAATACAAAATTCACTCAATAGTTTAAAACTACATAAAAAATAAGCTTATATAAGAACAGATATAAAAAACAGACTGGTATCAAATCATTATTTCATAGTTGCTGACATTTAACATAATTCACTCAGAGATACAATTACTTCCATATATTTTAGTTATGAAAGTAAAAAATAAAATAAAATAATGAAGTGCATTAATTATAAAATACTCAGTTTTAATTCTTTTAATTTATACTTCATAATTATAATTTTATGCTTTAATTCTCAATAGAAATTCATTTAAAAGTTAATTAACATCCATTCACTATTAACATATTCCTTTAGCAACAAGCAATAAATATTAAGTGACAGTGAACTCTCACTTCATCATGCAGAACTTATGTTTTTCTATCCATCTTTTGTTTTCTCTGATATTAAAAGCTGCACCTTAAAATACATATTTTTACATATCTGATCTCTCATTTTTTTGAATTGTCACATTTTACACCTATTTCTGACATATTTTTTTCACATAGATGTTTTTTTAAAAAAAAAAAACTGTTAACTTCATTCCAAACATTTTTTTATCTACTTATTCTTTTAAAAAAATGATTTCTGATTTCACTTGTCTTTACGTATTTTGCTTTCTATTAAAGTGAATAGTAATAACAAAGTCTCTCCATTTTTATAAATCATTTGAAATGTAAAATGTGTTCAAATAAATGTCATTTGTTTTCTTTTTGTTTTTTTTTTATTTATAAAGCAAAAACCTTAATTGATATTTTAAACGTATATAATTAATATGATAATAAATGTATATTTTATACTATATTTTATAGAGAAATACATTTTAAAAATATTGAGAAAGAAGTGATTTGGATTATAATATCAAAGTAGTATTTAAAACTAATGGTTAATTTCACTTTATAAGTACAATATTTCAATCAATAATTATTAAATAGTTTTTTTATTTAAAATTTTAATAAGTCTTAGTTGTATTATTTTTACATACCTTTTGATTCTCTTTTCTGCAATCTTAAAAAAAACGTATTTGATCAAGACAATGCTTACATCAAATATATATATTTTTAAATGTTTTATTTTGTTTCATTTTTTTCTACAATGTTTAAGTAAGAAAAAAAATAGAATGATTATTTGTAATTGTCAATTTTCTTATTTACATCTAACCTATACTGTTTGGCTTATTTGAATCTGAAAAATCGCTAGTTTCATTTTTGTATCTAGTTGGACAATATAAATGGAAGTAAGATTAGCATGAAAGTTCAAATACTCTTTTTCATTAAAGGCAAAATATATGTTATTGTTTTTTAAAGATGTGTTATCACTTCAAAAAAAATTTTTTTTTAATTATTCTTAATAATAAATACAAAATATATTATATTTTAATAGTTATCAATGTTTTTGAAGCATTAAAATACTATACATGGTGAAACACTAAAAAAAAAAAATAACATTTAGATTTTTAAAAAATGATGTGATGTTGTTTTATCAAAAATTTTAACGTGATAAAAATATGTTTATTAGGTTTGAAAGTGTTTTAGAATATTAATTATTTTAAAAATAATTAGATTTTACTACAAACTTTATTCAAATTGTAGATTATATTTATAACAATTAAACATATATTTTAAGCCTTGATTTAATTATGTTTGATTCTTTAGGTAAAGCTTAAAATCTGAAGTAGGCTCATTCATTTACCATTTAAATTATAATTTATCCATTAGATTTTATGACAAACTTCCAAATAAACTATGAAGCACGTGAATAGTTCATTTCATTTGCAGATATTGCTTTTTATTTGAATGATATGAATGGGCTCAAGATTTATTCTTTTTTTCATTTCGAAGTCAAAACCCAAATAATTTAATGTTTTTAATCAAAATTTATTTAGAAATAACTTTAATTAACATTTATAATTAATTGATTCTTTAATTATAAAGAAAACATGCATGACTTTTTTTAAGCTTGTTTTTAGCAAACACTTTTCTCAAATTTATTAATCCATCTGATTTTTTTAAAAAACAAAATATTGCCCCTATGGAGATTAAAAATAAAAAAATAGTCATCATTACATGAAAGTAATTTTATTTATAAATAAATGTAATAATTATAATAAAGTTTGAAAAAAAAATTAATTTATTAAATACGTAGATAACATAAATCTCTCATAGAGTGTACAAATGTTTTTATTAAAATAAATATGCACCATATATCTGCAAATGTATGATTCTGACTTTACAGATAAACAAAAGAAATGCTTAAAATAAAAACATTCACCAATGACGAAATGTTTATTTTGTAAACATCATTTATATATAGTGAGGATTGCCAATTTCTCTACAAGCTTTGTGATAATGCTTAGCCATAGCCAGCACTTAAAATAACTCTGTCAGGAACCCCTCCCCAAACCCCTGACCATGGTTTCGTGCTTTGGCACTCCTCAGAGAGGTGTTGGGGTAGGTTCAGACACTAGATCTACCATGACACCTCTCTGAGGAGTGCCAAAGCACAAAGCCATGGTCAGGGGTTTGGAGAGGGGTTCCTGACAGAGATATTTTAAGTGCTGGCTCTGGCTAAGCATTTATCATAAAGCTTATAGAGGAATTGGCAATCCTCACTGTTTATAACTTACAAGCTTAATAGATAGGGTCATGTAATCTATGACTCTTATTTTGATAATTTACATATGTATATATTATTTTTATTTCAGTATTTGTATAAAATAGAACAAAGTTATCACATTGAGTGATAATGTTAGATATTTATCAAAATACGATGCTATCGATGACTTTTGGTTATGCAAATGAGATAATTAAACATTTAGCGACAACAAATTAAATTGTATTACATAGATATAGATTTTATCATGTCCGATCAAACATATTTATTTACTTTGATTTTACAATATAATCTTTTAAAACAACTTAAAAATCAAAGCAGAATTAAATTCAGCATTTATTGTTTTTTTTTTCTTCTGAATCACAATGTGTGGAAATAAGTCAGCTGAAAGCAATGCTTTTGTGAATGCTGTGTTCGTTTTTCTCTTCTGTTTCTAATGCATTTTTTTTAAATTGCATTAGTGCATGTTTTAAATAAACTTTTATTTTTTATTTTTTTAAAAAAAAACCTTTCTATGGTCTACTGAAAAAAAAGTGAAAGTAAAATATTCTTAAATAGCTTATAACAAAGTGTATATAAATTTTATTTATAAATTAGGTTTAGGAATTCCTAATTAAAAAGCATAACGACAATATTTTTCTGATAGTCTATTTATTGCTGAGAATATTAAAATGGTACATTTCTACGTCTAAGAGAATAACAATAATCAAATAATTTATTACCCAGTAGATGAAGTGATGTTCAAGCACAGAATGAGCTTTAATCAGCAATCTTTAGCTGAATCAGACATATCCTACTGCGCTAAAGTACTCAGAGAAGTATAATAATTATAATAAAAAAAAAACATAATGAAAATTTTCTTGCATAATTTTTTTTCTCTTTATTTTTTAAAATCATTGTTATAAGACCCATATACCTTAATGATGTAAAAAAAAAAACGCTAATAATTATGACATATGAGATACTGAAACAAATTGTGTTAAGAGCTGACAAGCAGTGGCAAACCATCAATAAAAGTAAAGTATTATCAGTTGGTTTTAGAAATTTTTAATGAATTAATAGCTGCTTTTGACCAGAGTATTTATTATAAATAATGTTGTTATATCACATAGGATGTAACTAAATTAAATACTTTAAAATGGAACTTAATGTTGACAAGAATTTGGTAATGCCAATACTAATAATGATTATCCAAAATATAAATACAAATACAAATTAAATAAACATATCAGGAAAAAGCCGATCATGTGTAATCTATATAGCTAGATCCCACAAATAAGAGACAAATGTATATATTGAAATGAATAATGTCTTATTAACTTTATATTGATCTATGTCATCTTCCACATGAATGTGGGCTTATTTTTTAGTTGTGAGGATAGATTATCAAAATAGTATCACAAACATCTTAATATAAATTATATAGAATAATAGAAGTATCTTAAAATAAAGTATTAAATGCAATAGTAATAGATAATGTTGAAATTTTACAGTATAAGTTAAAATTATTATAAAGTAATACATTATTTTTTTATAATTGATTAAATTTAAAAAAAATAAGGAAACAAATTAATATTATTTTTTTCATTATTATATATGTAATTTTTTGTATAGTATTGTGTATGCTTTAAAAAGTGGATATTTTTCTTTCCTCTTTGATTTAGCTGAGTGCACTGTTGGTGGCAAGCACAGTAATCATAGCTCTCTAGTTTCATAATGTTCCTGCCTTATTTATAATTCATCTTAATTATTCATATTATATAAATCAGTTTATTTAAATATTCCATTTGTGTGGTAAACGAATGTTCTGATCACAAAAATGTTGTAAATAAAAAAGAAAACAGCCTTAAAATATTACATAGATGAAATGTTTAAATTAACTGATTTACACAATATGAACAATCAATATTATTTTGAAGAAGCAACAATGCTATAAAATAGATTTTGCTGATCAACACTAAAAGTGCACCCAACCAAATAAAGGAAGAAAAAAACTGTTTCATAAAGCATAAACACATACAACACAAAACAATTGAATAATCAATTGTAAAACCTAACTTAAAGCAGTCTAACTATTTTCTCCTTGTCTTGCATTGGTGATCGAGAGATCAGCGCGACTGCCTTGCACTAGCAGGCAGTTGCCTGGGTTGCGGATTCACGTCCCACCGATGCTATGACACTTAAAAAAAAAAAACTGTTTTCTCTTATCAAAGAATAAAAATTAGAATACTTAAAAAATGTATGCTTAATTCAGGTTTGAACGAGTTGTTTGCTACAAAAAAAAAAAACATCATTGGGTAAATTAATATTAAAGAAAGTAGATTAAAATAAGATAATTAAAAGATTAAGAATGGTTTGAATTTTAAATTTGCATGATGTTTGAAGATGTCGTTTGAAAGCTAGATAAAAAATTCAATTAATTAAATAAATATACTGTTTTGAAAATTAAATGTAACTAAAATTAAAATGTCATCAAAGTATTGTAAACAAAAGTTCTGCAAAATATACAGTTAGGATTTTTTGAAATTAGTAAATTTGATTTCTTTACTTTAGTCAAGCTTCATTAAACAGGCTTTATGATGACCAAATAGAAAAGAAGAAAAACTGGCAGAAGCAAATATTACCTTGAATTTACATTGATGAACTTGATCAAGTTATTTTTAAAAAGTCTAATCTACATGAAGAAATAAAACACCTAAATATGGAATAATTTCTTGAATGTGCTATAGATAGAACTGTATATAAAAGTAGAAGGATTCCTGCCTATCTAGAAAACTGATAAAAGACAATATAGTGGCTTGGTAAAGAAAAAACCATAATAACAAAATCAATCAATGGATGGCATAGAAGGAGAAATATTACCCCCCCATAAAGATTCTCACAATAAACTGTAGATAGAATCCTACCTATAAAACTTTGTGCTACTGTTTAATATAGATAAGTAAGACGAAAAAGGATGTTTATTAATTACACTGTTTTAAATATTAATCATTTTATGTTTTATTCTATGATCTCTTAAAATATATTATTTGGATAATACATTTTATGAGATAAAAACTATTTGTGTGTATATTTAATCATTGACTAATTCAAAGAGGATAACAACATTTTTATTAAAAAAAGTTTCTGCATTTACTGTTTAGTGTGTGCATTTATATCAATATATAATATTTAAATTTATGTATATTGTCTATAATAAATGTAACCCAATTATAAAGTACTTGAACTCAGACATTCAAAATTCCACAGATATCCAATCCATCTTATACAACTGATACATATGACTACAAACATTTGAAAAAGATAATCTTCAATACGTATTTGGTGCTGAAACAGCACTCGTCAGTTACTCCAGATTACAATCTCCCATACATATATACAATCAATGTTCAGTTTATATTAAGATACCAAATCTTCAAACTTAAATGAAGAAGCTTCAATTTTCTCCACTTTTTAACTCTTCAGCCAGCCATTTCTTCAAAAATCCAAGAATGGAATGCTCAAAGCCCTTGTTGATGCTGTGAGAGTTTCAAAGTCTGAGTTCACATTTCTTATAAATATATTGTTTCAGAGACCTCCAACACCATTTAATACATAGTACACCCAATGAAGCCCAATTCTAATTCAAGACCCATGATGTTAAGATTACACATTAGGGCATGCAAATTGACAAACTGATAACTGCAATCTACATTTAAAATCTTAATCTGAATAAACAAAGGTTTTAAACTAAATCTATCAAACAGACATGAGAACTAACCACTTACAACCACTATTATTAAATGTGTTATGATTGCAAACACAATATAATAATACCTGTGAGAACAGATGAGTGAAGGTGACCAAGAAAAAAAAACTAATAATATTAAAGTAGAGAAAATTAAATAAAAATGTATATATATATATATATATATTGTACCGGTAAAAATCACCATGCTTAATCACACACAGTAATCCGAATTCAAACCCAGTCCACGTCTAGGAATAAATTCCAAAATGCAAACTAAATTCAAACCCAAAACCCTGGCATGACCCACCGATGACAACATTACAACGGTACGGGGTTTTCTCTTTACTAGCTCATCGAAAAACACAGACTAAATTACCTACAATCAGCTAGTTCATAGATATCTTATATCATATTTACCTAATAATTTAATTATTTATTTAAGTTTATACAACACAGTGATTGACTAGATTTCAGAGTAATAATGCAAGAGAACAAAATTAGTTAGATAAATTTTTAATAACTTATTGAAAATTGAATAATATTATTTAAACTAAAACTCTCATATATTTTATAATAATTCTGCTATCATCAATAATCTTTTTACTATTAACAAACTCATCAATATTTATTTTTAAATGTTTAAGTTATATAAATCAGAGTAAATAGCACTTAAAATTTAACTACTAGTTTATATTTTTTTTATTTAATAGATTCAAACCATTTATCATAAATGAGTTTTATACAAAATTATAATATATAATACTATGTATATGGTTCAGGGATTAGGTATACTAAAAAATAACTTATTAAATCTTGTATTTGAAATCTTAATCCCAAGTAGATCCGACATACAACCACCATTTTAACCCTGATCCAAGAATTACTGAAAAATTTTTTCTCATGTGGTAGTAAAACACCAACTAAAGTAAAATTACATAACATCGAGAAAGTATCAAGTGATTTTAAATAAATTATATAAATTTTCTCCTAAATTTCTACCAACATCGATATAACTATTCAATAAAACATCAAATCAAACGATCAAAATAACAATTAATTAATTTACTCTAAACCATAACTCCCCAATTTTAATAATAAACAATAATTATTATTTCATCATTATCTAATAATATATAAAAAAAATATAATAAAATTTTAGATATTTTAGTATGAGATTTAGAGTATAGATTAAAATATTATACGAAGTAAAAGAAACAACAAAATATTTAATATTTCTCAACTCAACATAAATAAACAATTTTTATTTCATAAAAAAAATATTTAAACAGTATAATAAATATTATGAGATAAATTTACGACTTTAATAGAGTTGAAAATATTATAATTTAAAATAATAATAGTAAAATATAAATATTCACAAAGGTATAGTAGCACAAATATTAAGAATACATCTAAAATGAGCACAGAATATTAGAGAAGAAATTTACCAGTTAGTTAAATTTTCAAATGGAAAACAAAAATTTAACAATTAATTAGTTTCAGATAAATATAAAATTATTATAGAGAAAGTAAAAAGTTATAAAAAGTATTCTTTTCTTCTTCTTTGTATATAAAAACATTTGAATTTTTAAAAAGTAATTTAAATGTTAATTTGAAGATGAACAAACATACAGATCATGGTAGAAAGATTTAAATTGGCAAACAGGGGTCACTTCTTGATAGCCACATGATTATCAACTTTTAATAATGGTTAAGTATTTCTTCCAACTACTTTTGTATGACACTAACCAACCAAGTCAAAGTTAGAGTGTCTATATTATATCTAAGAGGCACGGTTGACTTTCTGCTAGTTTTTGTTCATAACCCCCTTTATTTCTCACAATATCTAATTTGACTATACAATACATTGCTTTTATTTTTTCTATTTATTTTTAAATTTAATACATGATTCTAAATTGACAAAACAATTACACAATTGAATACAAAAATATACATTCATTATCTTAATTTATCGAATACAAATTAATTATTCTATACATTGTTCAAGTAAGATTTATTAAAAATCTGACAAAGAATACTTTTGATCATTTTAAATGACTTTTATAATTTGCAAAATTAAAATTTAAAGAAAATATACCCAATAAACTTTTAAATTGAGTAATATAAACCACAAGCCCCCACACGAATATTATTCACCAGATTTGTGACATTTAACTCATATTCTTTACTTAAATCTTTTAAACAAACACAAAATAAAAACTAAAACTAGTGGCTTGGAATAGAAAAGTCATTGCGGGAAATAGTGGTTTAGAATTACCGTCTTAAATGACAATCTGAAACAAGACATCTTATCCGTCATATATATATATATATATATATTGAAGCAGTCGATGTCTAATCATCATCAAGCTTTATGCTTCACCATGTATACTAACCTCCTGTGGGGCATGCAATTCAGACCTCATCATAAATATATGCCATTCACCCATACATTATGCATAATGATTAGAGAAATTAGTAAAAATTAATTATGTTTAGTAAAGTAAAACAGTAGTGTGCATGCTGCATATATATATATATATATATATATATATAAATATATAGTGTTCATGCATATATATATATATATATATATGAACAAAGCAATCATTTTATTAATATTTATTGCTGAAAAATTAAATGTTGTCTTTATACAATTGTAAATCTTTTTATATATGTGTGCATTTCAAGCATTGGAATGTAGAAACAATATAAAATGGGGAAGGCTTAAAATACTGAAATTATCCTTATTGATAATCAGATTTTTGTTAATTAAAATTATAAATTTTAAAATTCTTTTGTTAGTTTGTTTTCAAATCTTTAAATATCTATCAAATGGTATTTCGAGCCTTATCTGTTTTAAAAATATTTTACTAATTAAATGTTTTTTTTAAGAGATTACAGAAATAGCTGTGGGCAACTGAGATTGCATTCTTGGCAGGAAAAAATGTAACTTTTTTAGACCATGAAATAAGAGTCAGTTGAGTTTGGTTGTTTTTTCGGTCAGTTTAGTTTCGAAGCGTTTTAGGACCTTAAAAAAAATTTAAGAAGTCAACTGAGGTTCAGTGCTATGAATTGTGAGTAGAAAAGAAGTACCTTTCTCTCTTTTTCTCAGAAAACTGTCTATTCTAATGCCATCATGTTTCCATCTGTTTGACTGGCCCATGCAGGATGACTGTATAATTGCCCAGCTGATTGCCTACTGTTCGTAGGTGACCTCACCTGGTGTAGAGCTGCCTTAATAAGTAATCCTTTTGTGATATGTAATTCAATCTTTGTATTTTCATTCATATATTCATTTATGAGTTTTTATTAATTCTCTTAAACTCTCTCTCTTTGTGTAGCAATTTTAAGTTACCTTTCATGCTTAATTTGTGTTATATAACTTTGTGCGGTTCCATTAATATTTAACTTGTTTTGTTTAATATATGTATCTATAATTGATTTTCTTTAATATGCCAACAACCAAACTAGCAAGTTTTAAAAAGGGGGGGGGGGTAATTGTTTAATTTGGAAAGAAGCAGGAGCTTCATTTAAAATCTATCGATAAAGTTTCGTTTATTTAAAATTGAAATCACTCGCTAGGTTGGTTTTATATTTACTTCTGTTATTCACATTTTTTTTTCCTAAAATATTTTATTGTGTGTGCCTATTTTACTTTGTTAATTGAATTAAAAGATTGTGAATGTTAATATAATTATTTCACCTTTTCTTATCGTCACCCGTAAGGCTAATTCCATCAGTTAATATGTATATGGGAATCAAAATTAAATATAAAATTTTGTTAGTTTGACGTGTCGTAGTTAAAGAGTTATGTTCAGAATGATTTTTTATTTAAGTATATTATTGCTCAGAAGTCAAACCATTTACCGGCTTTCGAATAAATAAATTATATTAAGTTTCCTGTGCATGTATAACACTGCTGGCCGACCTTTCCTTTCTTTTATGGTACTTCCACATTTTGATTTCTCTATTGCATTAGTTCTCAAAATCATTCATAATCAGAGATGCTCCTTCCTGTGGAACGTGAAGTTTATAGGGTTTTGATTGTGCTGCAGAAGTTCCATATAGCTGTCTGGGCCTCAAACCAAACCTCTCCATCGATACCGTATTGTCAAAAGGGCAAACGTATCACCCTTTTTTCAGTATAAAATGTCTTAAAATGATGAAGAATCCAAAGTAACATAAGATTCATATTCCTCTAATAGTATGCCAGCATTATTAGTGTTTTAATTAATAGATTTATGCCTGCTTGACCTTTTATTAGGTGTTGGAAAAATAATGATTCATTCTTGAAATGCGCTACATATCAATTAATTATTGTGTTTATTTTGAGACTGCTTTCTTTGACAATCTTAATCGATTCCCATAGATGTAAACAAATTTTTATTAATTATTATATCATGTATTCTCGTTAAGGTAGTGCATTGTTTGTTTCTTACTTATAAAAGACGTTTCTTCCAAACAATGCCAATAAAAGTACACAAAATAGTTTTTATAAGATAGATAAATGATTATAATTGGATATTTTGCCTGTTTATCAAATAAATCATTTATTACTAAACATGTCATGACCTTTTATATTCATTTTTTGGCATCCACAACGTCCATTTAGTAAAATATTATTAAATTGGTATATTAACTCTGCACAAGCTATAACACACTCCATAAAATGATATTCATTAAATAATTGCTTAAATAATTATTGTAAATGCGATTTATAAAAACAAATCCCAAGTTTTGTAAATAGACAATGTCATCACAAGCGTGAAACATTTTGTAACATATATATGCGTTTTCAATAGTTTATTAAATATATAATTTCATGTGAATCCTGGTTTGTTTTGAATTATTTTCTAATGAGTATTTAGAATTATTTTCTTTGACCTATAACTTAGCATTAATAAATAACTATAATAAATGTAATTCCTGGGCTACTCCAATCTCGATCATCATCATCAGTCTGATCTTATGCTCTACCACTTTGCTTCTGGGCACGTATTTAAAATAATTTTACTGTGTCATCAGAATGGTTGTTCATTGGGTATGAGATTCGAAGAATAGGCAAATAGGTTAAAATTCAGGATTGCTCCAGACCTGTGTATCTCGAGCATGATCGGATTTAAAGTACTTTTGCTTAGGATTTGAATTTTGTTAAGCGAGCATACTATTTTGACCAGTACAATATATATATATATATATATATATTCTTTTCATATTTTTATTAATAAATTATTTACCTTAATATTTAGTAAAGCTGATGTCAACAATGAAGTAATCGGATGAGCATGAATATACTGAAGTTGAACAATGAGCTTTTATAAAAAGGAGGTAGAGAAAAATCTATTACCTGCAGAAGAACCTACAGTTTCCTACACAAAAGAGTTGACATTAAAGTTCAAAGACAAGTACCAACCAAGTTTGAATGGCAATATTATCAAAACTCATGTATAAATATCTAGAAAGTGAGGGTAAATGTGAACAACTCAATATAACTAAATACAAAATTGAAATTAATGTTTTTGTAAGAAAAGTAGAAGTGTTCAAATTTCTAAAATTATCATTAATTTCCTACTATACATCACAAAACCTAGATCTGAAAAATGAAGTAAGATAAGAAACATTAACAATACTCCACTTGAAACAAATTACTAAATCAAATATAATTAGTAGTGAAAGCAAACATGCAGTGCTAAGTGTGGAAAAAGGAGATTATCATCCATGGAGATATGACTTGTCAAGATCAGGATGGAATTGGTCCATCACCCCACATTCATACTTATAAACATCAAGATGATTCATATTTTTATAGCTCTCCATTTCAAAACACCAATTCTAAGGCTATTAAAGATGAGCAGCTTCACAAATGTTTTAGCACTGTGGTTGGAAACCTTTCAGATATGCAGACCACTAACATAGTTAATAGTAATATATATTAAAACTTAGTGTGACATTTGCTACTCTTGGTTTAAAATTATTTTTCAAATATTTGGCTCCAATGATGTCAACACAACATGTAAAGTAGCTTATATTTTAAGAAGAAAATGATATCTTGTTTTTAATAGCTGTTAAAGTTGAGAATGTTTTCTCATACAAGCAGGTCATTGTGAATGGAGTCAGATGTATTAGATATAAATGTAAAGAAATACTTAAATGATTATAATATTGAACTTAATGTACAAAATAAATTAAAATATTATATTAATATAACTTTTGTGTATGTTTTTTTTTTTTGTAATTATTTGTTTTCATTTTGAGTTATATGAAAGTAAAACTAAATTTGTATTTACATTGTTTCATAATTTGTTAAAAAAATATGTTTTATTTTGTTTTTTGTTTAATATAATGTTCATTTGATTTCATAAAAATAAATTAATGTATAAATACATATTTGTTACATTTTATATATGTAATTTTTTAATTCACATCTACAAAATTGATTTAAGATTAATAATATTCTATTCTTTAATAATTTTATAGATGTGTTTTCCTTCAAAATTCTTAATACAATTTTTGAGTTTTAGTTCACCTAATTACCAAGGATGTGCCATAATCATATTTGATGCCTAGTCAATTATACAGAATTCAGTATTCTTATTTTATTATTTATTCTATGCCACTGACTGAGAAGAGGTTAATTAAAGGCATTTGAGGTAGATGTTTTGCAAGTGACAGTAGTATTTTGTAACAAATCAATTAGCAATATAATGTTCTTGTTATATTTTACATATAATAATACAGCTTAAATAAAATTTATTTTTTATTTCAAATTTTTATTAAATGAGCTTAGCAAATTTAACTAATATTTTAATTTCTTTGCAGACCATTAAAATTATCTCTAAGACCACCAGTGGTCTGCAGACCATTTATTGTCAACCACTGTTCTAAATCACAAGTTTTTATCTATACATAAATGAACCACCATTGATTATGGGACAAGCCACTAAGACATTTTCTATATAAACTTTAAATCTAAGTTAAAGTAACATCATCTACATTATTTATTTTCATATTAGATATTGAAATTAAACTGAGAGAATGCAAACCTCCCAAGTGTTTAGCCAATCAAATCACAAATACTGAAACAGAGAATTTAACAAGAAAAGAGTGGTTACACTCTCTTCTTTACTTGTATTTCTATATATCCAAGCCAGTCCAAAGTACTTAGATCTGAAAGCACTTGAGAGGTTTGCACTCTCTCAGTTTAATTTCAATACTGGCTGTGCTTTGTAAAATAAATATTATTTACATATTAGATATTATAATTTTGTTTTTTTCTTTAATATAGGGGTGAACATTTTAATTTTGATGTTGACAAGTAATATAAAAAAGAAATATCTTTATTCACAACATCAGCTTAACAAAATAAAATTTATGATGTATGCCTCATTGCACAATAACCTGGTCAATATCAAAAGGTGAAAGATAAGATGTTATCTAATACATATATAATTTAAACCTAATATATTCAAGACACATACATTTTCTTTATTTGTTTATTTCAATGCTTGTGTTAATTATTTCTTTTTCCATATTTTTTTATATCTCATTAATTATGTATGTGATGAATGATATTCCTCATTAATAGTACAAACATCATACATAACAAGGGTATTCTAAAGCATAATGATGTCAAACAAAGGTATAAAAGATTAAATTAATCAAATAAATATATGAAAAATTTATATATAGTATAAAAATATCCAGGTTTATTGAGACATCAAATGGCTATTCTTTATGGGATCATGGTTTGGAAAGATGTTAGAAACCAATCATAAACAAAGAATAATCATAAATTCTTAAGTGAATGTTTCACAATTTTTTTTTATTTTTTTCTTTGTTTAAAGACTAATCACTGAAAATATGATTATTAAATTTATTCAAATGTTAAAGTATAATTCTTGGTTTAATTTTCTGTATTTAAATTTTAATTAGCCATATCCTTCTATATAATTATTATCATTACATGTGTTTATACACAATATCATATCCACTCCCATTAACAAATATATGTTTATTTTACATCTATTCATATTCTGGTGATACAACTATAACCTGAACCAGATGATCATACAAAAATTCTTCCTGGGATTAAAATCCAGAACAGCAGAAGTGAAGTGCAACATGGATGAGGTAAATTAAGTGTAGAATTAATATTTAGTTAGTTCCCAATCACTCCTTTCCTGGATACAAAGTCAATGTGTGTGAGATAAGCATAAGTACGAGTGGCAAGGATGTACTTCTCCATCCATTGTGATGAACCCATTAATTTATATGCACACTGAGAAATATACATTCCATTACATAATAGTATCTGAATTTTTTGCATACCATTAAAATTATGTCATGGACTGCCAGTGGTCTGCAGACTACTGGTTGCCAATCACTAATATATAGTATATAATAAAAATTATAAATGCAAATACTCAAGAGTGTGTTAATTGTGGATTTCCTTTCATGAAATAAAAATGTACAAAAAATTTTTAATATTATTCTGTTTTTTTTTTTTTTTTTAAAAAAATCAAGTAATATTTCATTTATAAAAGTTATTTATAATTCAACTAAGTTATGCAAATATAATTTATGTTTTAATTGATATTTTATTTTATTTTATTGTTATTATTTAAGTTATAAATAGTATTAATTTAGAAGAAAGATTTTATAAAGATTACCATTTTACTTTTAACTGTTGCTGACAAGTGATTTTTTATCCAAGTGTTTATTACTATAAGCATAGATAAAACTTTAGTTTGATTTTTTTATTTTGCAGCAATACTTTTTGAAGCATACACATAATGTGAGGCTCCATAGACATTTTAATCTTTCAATGTTATCCAATTATTTTTCTTTTGTTGATATTACAATCCATGTAGCTTTAATAGTTTTAGATTTATGTGGTCAGCATAGTGAATTCACTTCATTGTTATCTGAAATACCAAACAAAGAATAAGTTTCCATTCCCCCCTTTTCTAAGTTGTTCAGTATTTTTTTCTTTGCTATTAGTTCAAAATTATTTATAAAATAAGTCAAGGTTCAAATAAAGAAAGTATGTGTTTTATTTTCTGAAATTATTTTTGTCTCTATAATATCACAATCAATGCAATCTATATATTTAAACACTAATTTTGAATATGATTTATTTTAAATATGATAAAGCATTTTTGTTATCTGAAATAATTTAACAAAGTATTTATTTTTATTTTAATAAATAAATGATTTGTTTATGCCAGATATATTCAAAACAATAACATATTTTATTAAACATATGACCTTGAATTGCTTTCTTTATTTAATTATATATAAACTATAAAAAATAGCAATTGAAGATATGTGCATACCACAATATATATGATGAATTTATTCTTTTTTTTTGTACATTTGAGGTCTGACTTAAAAAGATAATCTCAGTTAATCAAATTTAAATAATCATTAACAAGGTATTCACAGGTAAAGTACACAATCCCTATAGTTATTTTCATAATATGTATGAAAATATGCATTAAGGAGAAACTTGGACTTCTAGTTTCACATTGGGTATATGAGTGTTACTCAAGCTAGGAAGAGTAAAGATAGTAATAAATATATTACGTTTGTAAACATCGGACATATGTAAAATAACATCCATGATATTAAAGGTCTAATATTTATCCAACAACAATTATACTCAATCATACAATTATGTCAATATAATATATGGTTAAAAATTAATGTTGAAAATCAGTCAAGATAAATCTTGGACATTTATAGAAAATATAATTGTTAACATATTTTGGGGGGGATTTATTTACTAGTGCATTTTGTTGAATTCAAAGTTAAAAGAGAGTGGACTAATGACTAGTAAATAAATTATTATTCATCTATTAAATTTAATAGATTAAATTAAAACAATAAAAGTAGTGAAATTATAAAAAAAAAAATTTTATAAATAGAATTTAATGAATGCTTATGATATAATCAATAATGAAGAATGTTTGCAATAAATGAAATTTGTATATTTTGTGACAATTATGATACTTTGTAAATAAATTATTGTTTTGTTATTTATTTAAATAGTATATGTTCAACTTCTTTATATATAACTTGTCTGATCTGTATATTAATCCCATGTTTATATCATTAAAAGTAGCATAAGTTTTGTGTAATTTGGCCAGATATTGTAAATAATAATTGAATATTGGATATCATCATTGCCTATTATGGGAAAATCTTTCCAGATTTTATTAAAATATACATTTGCCTATATTTTCAAAATGTATTGTCAGGTGGTGTGAAAATCTAACCATTATTAAAAAGAATTATTTTTTTTTCATGTTTTTTTTTTTCAGAATAACATTTACAAACTTAATTGATAATATGAAAACTTCAAGCATTTTAAATGAAAATGTGAATATTTGACATGTGTTAAAAGAGTTGTAAAAAGAAAAGAAAAGTAATAAAAAAATACTAAAATAAATAATCTTTTGGATTATTTTTTATTAGTTTTAAACTTTTTATAAATATAATAAGAGAGATAAATAAGTAAAATTTTAAGTAATGGTTATTAGTTTAAAAAAAAAAATAATAAGAAAAAAAGGAAAGTTTTAATATTTTTTGTTAAAGGATGTTTTTTTTAATAAATTGAAGTTGATATTTTTCCTTTATCTCTTTGAAACAAAAAACAGTATTATAAGTGTGATATATAGAGCTCACAAATAAGCTCTTAACAAGCTTTTTAGAATACCCCCAACCCCAGATCTGTTTCTGCTACTGGCTTTTTCAGTGAGATGCTAGTATATTCAAGCATCAGATTAAAAATACTAGCACAAGCCCAGCACTTTATCTAATGGATGACTATTAAGTAGAAAATCTAAAATTTTCAGACATTCATATGTCTTCCAATCCAGCTATATAACTTAAATACCCATATGGGACTGAACCAAGTTGAGATACACCATATACTAATAGCTTTAGAAATATAAAATTGCCAAAACCTTAATAGTCTCACATAATTGGTTTTATAGAATAAGCTTAGTTGTCTTTGATTAATTTAACAGTTACAACATGCCCACCTTCTCCCTAGCTATTCACTTTTTGTATATATGACTGGAATTATATTTAAGTAGATTGAAATACATGTGTATTGTTCAATAATCAACAAAGATTCATGCAAATAATAATTAAAAAACACATATTGCAATATAGATTTTAGTAATAATTTATCAATATTGTGATTTAGAAAGTTTAATTGATGAACAGATAAATAAAGAGGCAATAATTTACATTTATAATCAAATCAATAATTCTAACAATTACAAGCAAAATCAAATTTGCATGATGTTTTCAGTTTATACTACCTTCCAATACCCACTCCCTTTTTTAAAATTTCTTTTAAATTATTCAAAAAACAAAAATTATATTTTTTAAAAAATTAACCTTATTTTACTTTGAATACAAGCATTTATGTATATATACTTATTATTCTTATTGGAATATTTTTTTTACAGTGAAAGAATAAAAAAAATCCAGTTTATTTTTAAACTTATTAATGAAATCATATATATATATATATGATAAACAAAAATGCAAGTTAAAAAAAAACTTGCTAACGCTTGTATTTATGTCCACAGATGGCGTCCTACCAAAAACACCTATCAAGCGTATATTTCGTTTACATAAACGTCAGAGTAGTTAGTATTCACTATCTCTAACTATAATTCCACTTTCAGATCATGATATGTGTGTGTGTGTGTGTTAATTGTATATACAATCAGAATACAAAGATATATAACAATAAAATATTTTTTTTATATATTTTAGGTGTTAAATTTAAATAATGTTATATTATAGCTATACATATTGTTGATTTATCTGAATAAATTAGAAAAAAAAAAAAAAAACATTTTTATAATCCCCCAATAGGCATTTGCTTTCTTTTTCCCCTGATGCTGTATACTTTTAAAATTCCATTTGAATTTGAGTTAGTTATTTTCTGATAAGAAATCAGTATTTTTTTCAGTACCAATTAGTTATAGTCTATAGTATTTCCTAATGGAACTTCGGTAAGATTTTTCTGATGCATACAGGTTGCTTTTACACAATGTCATGATGATGGGATAAATATTTTCCAGAAATTGAGTGGCCAGTTAAATAATTTCAGTTTTCTCTAACTTTTCATGACTTTAGTCCAATAATATATTTAAAATGTAACACCATTGCCTCACTACAAAATTTCATATTTTTTTACCTTCAATTCTTAATGTAATTCCAACATAATTTAATTTGTTCTGCATTTTATAAATTTAATACTAAAACACTAAGATTTTTAAGTATTTTTTTGTTGAATTTGTCATTCTCTATATCTAGTTATTACATTTGATAATCTAATAAGTTGTTTTTACATTCTTTGGATGTTAATTTCTTTTAAAAAAAAGTTAATATTTTTGTGAATATTTTATGACTTGATATTTTTAATTACAATTAATCAATAATTAATGTATTTAATATATATTTTATCACGAAAATACTTAATATAAATTTAAATGAGTAGATACAACTTTTATTTCTTGATCATACCAAAACCTTAAGAAAAATCAACTTTATTTTTTTTTAATCTACAAGCATACATACACTTGTATAAATGACTAATATATAGTATGTAAAAAGATAAATATAAACATAAAAAATACCCACTCACAAATATATATATAATTTTTAAAGAAAATGTGAATGAAAAGGTCAATAAGAAGTTTTAACACAGATACAGACTTTTGAATAAGAGGATTGTCAATAATAATTTAGCAATTGTGATATTGGATGTTTTTAAACATTTATGTCTTTCTGATAAAATGAAACAACAAGAATAATTTCAAAGTTTAAAATAGTGAATAATATTTTTTAAATGTTTCTACGCAATGATTGTTTTAATCAATATGGGATTTTATTTTGATAATGCAATGTAATGATTTGGAGATAAGAGGCTTGGCAGTAATTTGTATTAAGTACATCTGTGTTAAAATTATCATTTATTAAAAAAAAAAAATTTATATATGTAATAACTGAAACACAGGCTTATTATATACCTGTGTCTATATATGTAATATAGGGTATATGAGCACAGACTTTCAGATGTTCCATCACTCTCCGCTCTATCTAATAACACTGATACACTCAAGCACACATATGCTGAAAAGATAAATAATCATCAATATGCGTATTTCACGCTAAACCAGCAATCATCAGTTGGTCCAGATTATCATCTCCCACACATCAATACTATAAGTGCTCAGATATATATTAAGATAGACAATCTTAATATATATCTGAGCACTTATAGTATAAATGTGCGGGAGATGATAATCTGGACCAACTGATGATTGCTGGTTTAGTGAGAAATACGTATATTGGTGATTATTTATCTTTTCATTATATGTGTGCTTGAGTGTATCAGTGTTATTAGATAGAGTGGAGAGTGATGTATCATCTGAAAGTCTGTGCTCATATACCCTATATTACATATATAAACACAGGTATATAATAAGCCTGTATTTCAGTTATTACATTGTAGAGATGTATGCCCATTCTTGCATATGTATTAAATAAATTATGTCTTGTACATGTGGGGTTCAGATTGTTCAGATTGACCTTAGGTCAACATGGGTGTGACAAGAATCTCGGCCTCAGGATGACCGAGCATTCCATCATCAGATTTTCAATTGGATGGATGGTTGAAGAGTTGGAGTGTGTAGTAGATTGGAGCCTGTCCATTAAAGTATGAAGATTGTCTATCTTAATATATATCTGAGCACTTATAGTATATATGGGTGGGAGTTAATAATCTGGACCAACTGATTTCTGCTGGTTTAGCATGAAATATGTATATTGGTGATTATTTATCTTTTCAGCATATATGTGCTTGAGTGTATCAGAGTTATTAGATAGAGTGGAGAGTTATGAGTCATCTGAAAGTCTGTGCTTATATACCCTATAATAAAATTATATATGGTATTATGTGTGAAAATACACTATAATTTCCAAAGATTTCTTAAGTAGTAATGATCATAAATTGATCTATATAGTAGACTAAACTCCATTTCAATACATATTTACATAACCAATTAATCAAAATGTAAATATAACAACTTATAAAAACTGTGAAACTTTTAATACTCTTATTAATGTGCCATATGCCCAGTACTTGTTTCAATACTCATTTACATTCTATGTGGGATAAAATTATTTAATATTTTAATAATGAATAGATGAATACTAAACCTTTGTTTGTAGAGAAAAGGTTCAAAGTCTCATAAAAATATCAATGCAGAATATCAACTTTTTTTGTATATATTTTTAAGAATGTCCTCCAAAGATTTAATAATATTCAAGTCAATTAACTGAGGAAGCATGAAAAATGAGTAATATCAATTTCATATTTTTCATTATTCCATGTGTTTGCACATTATTTCCTACATTAGTGATTGTGGGTCAGTCAATGACCTAATATTTATTTTCTTCATTAAAAATAGTTATTTCTACTAACAATATGTATTTGATTTATTTGTTGTAGACATGGTTAAAACAATTATATATATTTAGCCACTATACCTTGAGCACTATTTATATCAGTGCATTTAATTCTAATGCAAATCTATTTCACAAAAAAATCCTATTTCATTTGGTATCTCCAATACATATATGAATAACATATCAGTAAAATGGTATTAACCAACACAAACATCCAGTCTAAACTTGCTGTTGTCAAAGCATCATTTAATATGTCTAATTATTTAATTTTCCAAGTTAATAGTTCATAATATTTACTTTATTACCTTATAAAATTAAATAATGAACTGTATTGACAAGATTTGTTGATATCACATTCAGATTAGACATATTTTCTATTTATATTTGGCAGATCTAATATAAAAACTGAAGAAAACCATTGAAAATTGAGTCATTTTTCAATTTCAAAACAGATTTTTGGTCAGTGCATAAATACAAACAGTACTTAAAAAGCTTATTATTTCACTGATAATATTTCTTTAGTGTTGTGTTAATTAATATTTATAAATTTGATATTCGTTTAATTTTTAATAAGAAATAAATTGTAACTTGTGATCTTAAATTAATTCACTGTACTGAAAGATATTGTGTTAATATCAGACTTGACTTGAAAATTAGATCTGTTTATCCTAAAATAACTTGGGAAAACAAATAAATATGCATTCACTTGATTCATAATATTTCTGCAGTGTCATTTTCATTACATCATTCTCATGCAAGATATGGAGGGACTGATTTTTTATCTGCTTTTAAAATTTTATGAAGAAATGTAATCATAAGTATATGTCTAAAGTCATGTAAAAAAATATTATCTCCAAAATGCATATTTCATTTGAACCAGAACTTACTGGTTGGTCCACATCATGATCTCCCACATATCCTTAACTTTATCTTCAGTATAAATAGATAGCTAATTACTACAGTTTAATTGATGTGTCAAACTTACCACTTTGACAACTTTAGCACAGACCACATAATGCAATTATGGTAATATTTTGTATCAATCATTTATTAGACAAGAGATTATCAACATAGTGAAAATTACACTATAGAAATAATATTCATTATGTTGATAATCTCTTGTTTAAGGAATGACTAATATATATATATATATATATATATATATATATATATATATATCATTCCTTAAACAATATATATATAATAAATAGAAGAGCAATACAGAGGTTTCAGACCACTCAAAGAAGTATGGAGAGGTGCATGTTGGGAGTAACAAGCAGGGATAGAAAATGCAATGTATGGCTAAGAGAACAAACAGGTGTTACTGACCTCATTGAAAAAATTAAAAGACTGAAGTGGAGTTGGGCTGGAAATATTGTTAGAAGAGATGATAACAGATGGACAATTGAAATTTTAAACTGGATTCCAAGATATTGTAAAAGACCCAGAAAGAGACCACATGTGAGATGGATGTATGAAATAAGAAAGTGTGCAGGGGTGATGTGGAGAAGAGAAGCTAAAGATAGGAAAAGATGGACTGAACTTGGAGAGACTTTCATCCTGCAGTGGATTGTTAATGTTTGATGATGATATATATATATATATATATAAAATATATATATATATATATATATATATATATATGAATTCATTTTAAATATTCAAAACATATTTCACAAAAGAAGGTAATGCATTTATATGAACAACACTCACAAGAATTATTATTTAAAATACTGTTACAAATTGATAATTAGCAGATTGATAAATAAAAAAGAACATTACAAAATATTATACAATTCAACATACAGTTCAAATATACCTAGTATACTTTCAAGATGTTATTACTCATGGCACATAAATTATAGTTGCCTTAACATGAAATAACTACATTTAATAATTCCAATACTTACTTATTTAAATACTGAGCTTTTTGCATTTTTTTATTGTTTCATTTTTCTGACATTCTTTTAAAATACCTGATGAAAACAACATATATTTTCTCTTCTGTAATGATAAATTATTGATACATTTCTAAAATTATAAATAACTTCACAAACTTCTTTTCAAAACGTCATTTCCATATATTAACAATATGAACATATATATATATAATCTCATATTATAAATTTCCAATGTTTCAACTGTTTTTTTTTCCACCATTACAATCATTTTCAAGGATCTATAATAAAAAAAATACCTATCTCTACATAATACTCTAAATACAAATGTCTTTTGTATATTGAACATTTATATGAAAGAGATTTGTATTTAGAGTATTATGTAGAGATATGTATTTTTTGTTATAGGTTCTTGAAAATTACTGTAATAGTGAAAAAAGCAATTGAAATAGAAATTTATAACATGAGATTTTGTATATATGTCCATATAGTTAATATATGAAAATAAAAATTTTGAAAAGAAATTAGAAGTTTGTTAAGTTATTTATAATGTTGGAAAACATATATATTTTAAAGAAAAAAGTCATTGTTTAATTTGTTATTGTAATATATGTTTGTAAATTTATATTTCATTATTCTTTACATAAGCAAACACTATGCCATTCTTCTAATTAAACTGGATCTCATTTCATCCTTAATTCAATTTGCTACACCCAATAGTATCTAAAACATTAGATGAGCTTGTCCTATCTAATTTATTTTTCATATTACTAATATTTTCCAATTCATAAATGTTCTAAAACAACTTTAAACATTCCTGTTAATCATAATTCAAACTTTTCTCCAATATTTATCAAATATATGCATTTTTATTACTTATAACTTTATCATTTTTCTAAATATTATTAAAACACATAATTATGTATATAATAATCTTATTAAATCAACTTTTACCATATCAAAGTAATATTTTCTAAATAGTTTATCAAGTCAAGGTTGTATAGATAATAATTTTGATATCAAAATATTCTAAGATCACTATATATATGCCACTTTAGAAGTTGTGTTTCCACATTAACACATGACTAATATTATATAATATGTCTAATAATTTTCAACAATTTTGTTTAATTTAATCCTGATGCAGAAAATTGAAGTTTAATTTAACTAGAAAGATAGAAAAAAATTGGTGAAAATTGTCATTTAAATTTAAAATTAACATAATGCATTGAGCTATAAAGTGGGGTAAACCATTTGTAAAATGTATTAATGTGGAGATTTCAATATTTCATGAATATACTAGTTTTAAATATATATTTTTATTAGAACTGTTTATGTAAGTTTAAATCCAAAGGAAAATTTGAAAAGCTATATCTCTGACATAATAAAGGCTGCTTTTACTCAGATATAAAGTGTGATTTACATAAGATCGATATATAGAAGTTTGTGGAACATTTTAAATTAAATAACATACATAAAATGTAAAGTTTAAAATATAAAAGATGGCTGTCACTATTGAATATTGGGAATAAAATTGAAATTATTAGTATATGTGAAGTTTATTTTGATTTTAAAACATCTATGAGTTTGTACAGATTAATTAATAATACAAAATAAATACTAAACATAAATTACATAAGGTGGGCTGATCTCATACTATATATGACATGGGCTGCAAGCAAACAGATGGCTTTGCATATATTATAATGAAATAAAGGCAATTTTAATTGTGAGAAATGTGTTGCAATAACTTATGTATAACAAAACTAACAATAATATAAATAAATACATTGGCAGTATATAATCATAAAAAATAACAGGAATACTGCTTTGATTTAGATATTGTTGAAGTTGTTTCTGAGAAAGCAATAGAAAGTGATGAATTAAAAAAATTGTGCTTATTACATAATGTGCTCACATGATAAATTATAAGATTAACAGCATTCAAACAAATAAATATTGGAATAAAATATAGATATTTAAATAAAAATGTGTTAAAATAAAACAGGAAAAAACATTTATCATTTACTATAGTTATATATATATATTTTTTTTTACATGTATTTACTATAGTTATATATATATATTTTTTTTTACATGTATTTTCTATCTTAATTTTACAATAATTTTGGTCTATTTTATTTTTTCTCTATTTTATTAAACTATCTATCAAAATAAATTACTTTCTCCTTTTAAAAAACCTTTGTAAAATTGATAAAACAAATATTAGCCTATCGCTGCTCTGCAATGGTTAACACATCTTTGAATGATAATGTTTAAAAGCCAAAATCTAGGATTAATTCTTAGTTAAAGAAAGTAAAATTTTTTTTTAGTAAATTGAATAGTTCCAGTTATTTAAATATTGCCTAAATATAAGATTATTAACATGTTTTTTTTTCTAAATATATTGCTATAAATACTTTATAATTGTAGACCTTTTTTTTTTAATTTTAAGATAATACTTACTTGACACTAAGATGAATATAAGTAGATAAATAATAAGATTATGATATACATGTATGTGTTATATTAGGAAACAAAATACAGTGGTTTTAAGGTAGACATTGATAGTTCAAAAATAAAATTTCTTTCCAAACATTTCTACTAAAATATTTCATTTTAAAAATTTAAAAAAATAGGACATTTTTTTTTTTTTTTTATAAAGCCTGAAGTCCAATTTTGATAACTTTTTTTTAAAAGATTTAAAAAAAAAAAAAAAGACGTCTTTTCACAGTTAGTGTTAAAATGCAACTAGAGAATTTTAATCTTACCTTAAATATTATAATTAAAAAAAAAAGTATTTTCATCACAATGCAAACTCAGAAGCGAAGGGGAGGGGAGATTTCTCATCTTTTTTAATTCTAAAACTTTTATTGAAATTAGCAGAGTTAAAAGTTCTTAATTACATTATAGCTTCAAGCTAATAGAATTTAATCAATTTTCTTATTAGATTCTTTTTTTTTTTTCCAAAAACAGAAAGAAACTTTTTTAGTTAGATTATTATTTTATCTTCTCTTTATTAAAATGTTGGAAAGTAAACTTTTAAATATAAATAAATAAAAACAAAAATACTAAAATAAATGTATTTTAAATAAAGCCAGAAGATTTAATACATAATCTTAATTTTTTTTCTTCTTTTATTAAAGATAAGCACTCTGTGACTAATTTTCAATCTTCGTTTGTTGCTTATATAGACCAATATATTATATATAAATATACCACCATTATTGTTCAACATTGTTTATTAACATTATTATAAATATTTGTTTGGTTGATACCTATGAATCAGAAGGACTTAGTTCAGAAGTGAAGACCTTAAAAAATATTTACATGGACTACAACCAAAAAATAAATTGAGTACAAACTGGTATCAATATTTTGTAACAAACTTACATGTATAGATATAAGCTAAAATATCTTTTGGCATAGAATTTAGTATATCCACGTTTTATTTCCCTAAACTGAGAATGGAGTCTGAGATGAGTAAAATTGGGAATCCTAAACCTAATGCAGATTAAAGACTTTTAAATGGAGCCACATCAAACAATCTTCAAATCATAGTCATTAAATAAGTATGTGTTTATTGTAATTATAAGATAAAATAATAACTTTATTAAAAATTATCACCCTCTGTTAGTTGGAGTGCCTAATAAATAATATTTGTTCATGCATTGTTTCTTTTTAGGAAAATAGTGGGGAAAACATTATTAGAAAGTGAGCTATTTAAATCAGTTTAATCTTTATTTTTTATCTTATATGGGAAAACTTTTATATATTAAAACAAAGATGGTCTAGTGTATTATCAATAATACATAGTTTGTTTAGAATTACATCCATAATGCTATCAAGTAACTCCTAGTACAATGCAGACTATTAAAAACTATCTTGTTAGCATAGTAAATTAAAATGTATAAAAATTTAAACAGAGTATAAATAAAATTTTATACATATTTAAATCTCATGAGATGTCATTATTGATTGTTTCAGACAATTCTCATATCAATTGAAAAAAGAGAGAATATACAATGTAACAAGCATGGCACATGTATATTTAATCAATTGCTACTCATCACAAAATAATAAGGTTCTTAGAAAGAAACTAATTACACCTAAACCTCACTTAGTGATAGGCTACTTAGCAATATTTCACAATAGTGATCATCATTAATTTATACCCACTATTTCGATTTACAATCGACTATTCACTATAACAATCCGGAATTTGTTTTTAAAAAAAATTAGAACATATATATATATATATATATATATATTATAGATATATTATATTATATATATATATATATATATATATAATATAATGAATCTATAATACTATATACTGTGCATATAAGTGTTGAATGTCTTTAGAAAAATTAAACTTTATTTAAATATAATGTACAGTACTTGGATCATTTAAATAAAGTTGAATTTTTCTAAAGACATTCAACACTTATATTAGATAATGAAATAGTCCAACATATAAATAAGATACAATACAACTAAAATACCATCATCACAAACTTTCAGGAAAATTAATTACTATATATTGCTTTTAGAACACCTGGTAATTATATAAAAATAGTTATTGATTTTGTAACTTTTTTTAAAATGTTGTTTATACTTAAGTCATTTCAAATCAAAAGAAAAACAACATTTTAAAATGAATGTTGAATTAGAAAACAGTTTAAAAAAACACAGATTTCATTTAAAATAAGTGTTAATAAGCCTGTATTTCAGTTAATAAGTGTTAATGAATATTTTTAATATGCACTTTATTCCTAGGTTAGTGTAAATTTTTAGCTTTAGAAACCCATAATTTTTTTTCCATAGATCCCATTATAAATATGTATTTTATAGGCTATATTCTTGCTTAACAATGATGTTTTGGAGAACTAATTGCCATTGCTAAGGGTGATAAAGGTATATATACATTTTTTTATTATCATATATTCTTGAAAACTATTTTAACCAGTAATACCATCCATATTTTTTTTAAAAGATCTGTTGATACACTGTATTTCTCTATTGTGCATTTTAAAGCTGACCACAAGTTTTTCTATACATTTAAAAAAGGATAACAAATACTTAATGTTTCAAAGTAATCATGGCATACCTTTTTCAGTGTTTATGCTTTTTTATTATTTGTTGGTAAGTGAATGTTTCTTATAATGAGTAAATTAAAAGTTATAATGTGATCATACTAAAATGTTTTCTATTAATTCTTTTATATAATTATTAATATGTGCTTAGGGATGCTTTAAAAATATACAGTGAAAAAATATAATTATGATAGAAATCATTCTAGAGAATTTAAGCATCATTTACTAATAATGAAAATACTTTTCAGGCATATGCAAATATATATATAATCAACCATTATCATTCCACTACAGGATGAAGTCTCTCCAAGTTTCATCTATTTTCTCTGATATCTAGCATCTCTTCACAATATCACCCCTTCTTATTTCATCCATCCCTCTAACATGTGGTTTCTTTCTGGGTCTTTTACAATCTCTTGGAATTCATTTTTTCTAACAACATGTCCAGCCCAATTCCAGTTCAGTCTTTTAATTTTATTCAATGATGTCAGTAACATGTGTTTGATTTTTTACCCATAAATTGTATTTTCATACTCTTTTTATTATTTCTAAAAGGCATCTCACCATATTTCTTTGAGTTGTCTGAAGTCTCTATATTGCTTTTTTATTAAGTATCTATGTCTCAGATCAAGAACTAAAATCTGGTAAACAAATTTATTAAAAATGTTCCTTTTCAAATATATGGGTGTATTTCCTTTTAATATTAAATCATTGCTACCAAAAAAATCCAACCAAATTGAATTCTATGATTAATTTCATCCACTATGTTTCCATCTGTAGTAATAATCTTATCAACATATTTGTAGTTGTTAATTTCTTCTAATTCTCATCATCAATATTCATTTTCAACGTTTGAGAACATTCATGAACATTACTTCAGACATTTTAACATTTATCTTTAGTCCTAATTTCTTACTGTCATCTGATAACACTTGCAACATTTCCTGAAGCTATGAAGCATTATTTGCAAAAACAACTACATTATCTGCAAACTCGAAATGACTTAAATAATCAGCATTTACATTTACTCCTTTAGCCTCCTATTTTGGTCCACAAAATATTTCTAGCAACTCCGCTGTAAAAGGTTTTGGAGATATGGAGTCACCCTGTTTTATATCCTTCTCAATGTTAACCTTCCTAATAACATTATGTAATCTAATTGATGCTGTTGCATTTTTGTAAATATTTTTCAGAATATGACAATAGCATGGATGCATACCTTAATGGTCCAATGCTTTAATCACTAAAGAAATGCTTATAAAATCAAATGCCTTTTCATAATCTACAAATCAAAAAGATAATGACAACTCATATTCATTGGTCCTTTATATAACTTCACTCAATACTTAGATATCATCTACTGTACTAAAGCCACTTTTATATTCAGTTTGTTTGGTTTTTTTTGTTTATTGAAGTCCAATGTCTCTGTAGAGGGGTTGTAATTATCTTGGTAAAAATAATCTATAAAACTGACAAGAAGACTGATAGGCATATATTTTCTAATATCTTCTTTATCATCTTTTTTTAAATATTAATATTAATACTGCTTTCTTCCAATCATCTGATATATGTTTATCATTTAAATATTTATATATAATTTTATCAAAAAAATTATATTTTTTCATCTACTTTTTTAATATATCAATTATAATTCCATCATTACCTAAACTCTTCCCTTCTTCATAAATTTAGTTGCATGTCTCACTTCTTCATCTAAATTATTGGGGAATTTAGAAGATACAAATAGATTTAGGTGGTACTCATTCTTTATTACTATATTATTGTTGATAGAACTCTTTTACCCATTTCATGATGTAATTTCTCTTTTTAGTAATAGTTCCATCTTTTTTTTTTCTTATTGCAGATATAAATTTAATACTAATATCAAAATGTCGTTTTACATTGTTGAGATTTTTATTATCTTCTACAGCTTTTTTTTGCTAGTTCACAATTGTACTTTCTTATGTCATTATCATTTTTTCACACCATTTTACAAAATTCAAAATATTCAGTCCTTCTTAATATATCATTTTATATACTTTCATATTAATTCTTTTCTTCATAAATTCTCTAGTCTCAGTAGAAATTTTATTGTGTCAATTGCTGCTTTTTCTACCAGCTATCTTTCTTACAGTTTTTAAAAGTGTATCAGTTATTTTCTTATTAATTTCATTTCAATCTGAATCATGTTCAAAATCTACTAACACTTGAAAACAATTTGCAAATTCTAATTTAACTTCATTAGAATGTTTCTAAAGATTAAGAATATCAACTGTAACTATTGTTTCTTTTAATAATTTTTGTCTCTCTAGTTTTGCATTAACACATATCATACATCTTACTAATCAATAACCACTTCCTGTGTTGAATTTATTAAAGTAATTACAATCTTAACATATGGATTTTCTGTTAGTCAAAATATAATCCAATTCTGCTGTACCTTCATTTGGATTCTTCATGTCCATTTTCTCTAACATTTTTCTAAAAAAAAAAAAAAAAGAATTCATAGTAGAAATTTTTTTTTCTGCAAACTCCACAAGTCTATGTCCTCTATCATTTGTTTTACCATAACCGCATTTACCTACAAACACTTTTGTCTTTCATTTGTTTACCAATTCTAGCATTAAAGTTTCTCATAAGAATTTTAAGATGTGGTTTATTCTGATCAAGTACAACCATATAAAAATATTTTACTATAGCATCACTATGAGAACTTGTTGAGGCATAAACCTGAATTATCTGGATTTGGTATCTGCTATTAAGTTGAGTGACTAGTCTTGCCACTCTGTCTAACACACCTCCAATTTTTATTTATAATGAATCTTTCACTTCTCCTAAATCAATTGTCTCTTCACCTTTTCTTCTAACTTCACATTCCAATAATATCCCATTTAATATGAGACAGTTCTTTCAATTCTTGCAATCTTTCTTTACTTGAAAGTGATCTGCAGTTTTAAGTAACTAAATAAAAAGTCATCATCAAATAGCAGCCTAGGGCCACAATCATGGAATTCTTGGTGGCCTCTGTTTTTGATCACAAACCACTGACTTGGCAGGTAAATTTACAGTCTCCTGGGAATGAGGGCATTTTTTTATTTTTGTCTGTCATGACTGTATACATCTATTAGAAAAAAATTTTTTTATTCATACCCATCTACAATCTGCCTTATTAGGCAACTGAGAAGAAAGACTATGATATTTTCTTAACTTAAACTCAGAGTGAAAAAGCCAATAAACTCACCCTGCTGACTAAAGTGTGTTGGCGAGCAGCCAAGCATGTTTGTATACTATATGAATAATCACATAAATAATATCAGCTGCAATGACAAGTACATATAGAGTGGACATTATGAATGTGCCCTGCTTGATTCCTTTTAGGCCTCCAAGAGAAATCAAAAGATATATATATATTATATTTAAAAAATATTTAGGCCTCCAAGAGAAATCAAAAGATATATATATATTATATTTAAAAAATAAAAATATTAAATGAGATTTTAGTCTAAGCAAAATTATAAGAAGGTTAGTTGGAATTATGGTGACTCACAAGTGTTTACTCTTTTTTTATAAATAATTTAAAAACTTGTTCTCTTTTAGTAATTAGTAAATTTATATTCATTATATGTCTAAATAAACTTAAAAAACTATCACATTATAAAAATATATTTGAGTGATGTGAAATTTTTTTTTTTCTATCTTTCTCCGATTGATAATTTTAGCAAAAAATAAAGAGATCAACTGTGTTACTAATTTGTCATTTTAGTTTTTCCTTACAAACTGCTACCAAAAAGGAGAGTGGGTGTCAAACTCTATTTCATTTTTTAATTTATATTAAATATTTTTTATTGTTTACTACAATTGTGTTATTTATATATTATTAAAAATCTGGTGTTAGTATCGCTACAAAAAGGCAAAATAAAGATGACAACATACAGCTGTAAAAAAAAAAGAATATATTATTAATATAGTAGTTATTATTTTTAAAAAATATATATACCTAAATGTTTTTATCTTTTCATTAATAAAGAGGTATATAAAACACAATTATATTATGATATACAAAGCCATAATATCAATTTCTAAAAATAGTAAGTGATATTTTGAAAAAAAGAAGATTGGCTCTTTAATTAAACTGAATTACTGTGCTGATTTCACTAATATATATATATATATGTTAAAACGAAGAGTGAATATATATAAAATATGTATTTTATATATATATATATATTAAAGTAACAGAAAATTAATTGCTTTCTTTACAACAAGTAAATTAATTACAGTCCAATTATTTATAAGTTTTTTTGATTATGTTATTTTGTATTAGAAAGATTTCAAACATAGGCCAAAATTTCAATCATTATGCAGTTTTAATTACATTTGGTAACTTGTAATTTATATTAAATATCAACTACAACTTATGGGACTTTAGTAATATAGAAACAGTACAATTAATTAATGAGAAGAAGATTCTAAAACTAGTTTTAATTTCATAAAACATAAATTATGATCAACTTCATCATGTAAATTATCATTATAAGACTTCTGTTGTTTGGGAAAAAAAGTAAATTCCACAAAACATTAAAATCAAAGATACTAAAGTTTATTAAACAGGCAAAACTCACCATATAGTAATGCCACCCTGTACCAACCAGAGTAATCAATGGATGCCAGAAGGCTTGTACATAAAATCTTCATCTAGTGCCTACTCATCCAATATCCCCAAGCCAGAAACTAGTCTGGGATATTGGATGAGTAGGCACTAGATGAGGATTTTATGCAAAAACCTTCTGGCATCCATTGATTATTCTGGTTGGCACAGGGTGGCACTACTGTATGGAGAGTTTTTCCTGTTTAATAAGTTATGTGCTAGCATAAGAGGTGGTGATCATGTGATGTTTAGTAGTTGATCTAAAGTTTGTTGGTGGAAATATAATTAACATTCTTTATAAATATTTCTTACATAACATAACTAATTTGTATGGACAATACATTTAAATTATAATAGTGGTACAAATAAACAGGAATAAGGTATAATTTATTTCTATGTTCATTCATTATTAGCAGTTATTTATGAGAATCATTAATTAGTTCCAAAAAAGCAAGTGATAAAAGATTAAAATAAAGATAAAATGTTATGCAAATATGATTGCACAAATATCATAGTTTCTCCAAAGTAACTGATAAAATTATACTTATAATGACTGAATTCTATACTGATCTGAATGATGAAAAACAGCAAAATTAAAAGTAGAAATATAAAAAAAAAAATTCTAAAATTATAATCACATGTAATTCAGATAATTTTAATGGTATATCATAATAGACTAACATTTTTCATGTTTAATTTTATAAATATTAAAATTCAAAGTAACTTTATCTCACTCTTTTATCACAAATATTAAAATAACTTTTTAAATATTTTAGCCAATTTTCAGATGTATTGAAGATACAATTATAGTAGTCAAGAAAAGTATTTATAAATTAATAGGAAAGGTTTTAAAAAAACTAATTCACTTTCAGATTTTATGTATATATTATAGGTTCAACCTGTATTCTGCCCCTCACTCTTCTGCATATTTAAATTAACAAGTTCCTATACATGAGGGGTCAGAGTGACTTAAAGTCAACATGGGAATGACAATAATATTGGCATCAACAAAGGATTTGGGAATTCCATCATCAGAATTTTAATAGTATGAATTCCTGTTCAGTGGAGTTGATTGAAGTATGCTCATTAATGTTTGGAGATTTGTTATCTTAATATAAACTGAGCACTGGTTATATATGTGTGTGGGAGATGATGATCTGGTCCAACTGATGAATGCTGTTTCAGCATGAAATTTGTATACTAGAGATAATTTATCTTTTTCACATATTGTGGTCATGTGTATTTGGTTGTATGAGATAGTGTGGATAGCTGAAAGGAGGTTGAAAATCTATGTTTTAATACCTTGGAATTATAATTAAACTCCAAGTATATAAACTAATCTTATATCCAAATATTTAATTTTTTGTAAAATATCTACCTAAATGTTTACTTTCTTATTTTCATTTGTTTTTCAATACTTAATTAATTGTGAAAGCTGTTAATAAAATTGAGATGAGATATAAGTTGTATTTAAATAACTATTTTTTTCTCTTTTACATATCACTTTATCATCTGCTTTTGGTTGCTCTTTTTAAATTTTATTTATACAATTTATTATTTTTGTTAGATCTTTTACTACTGTTTATTGTTATTTTTTCTTTGAGCCTTAATAACGGATTATTTTTTAACATACTATTATTTATCATCAAAAGTCTTTCTCACCCCACCCCTATTTGTCTCTCTATATTTTCTTTGAAATTACTTATAAAACTTTATATTGGCTTGTTAGTTTTTAAATAAATTACATTTTTAAACGTATTTCAACATTTACTTTGAATTTAACAGAAAAAATATATCATTTAATAAAATCAATTATATTTTTATCTTTTATTTTTCAAATATGACCTATTAATTTCAGTGACCATATAATGTGATCAAAATATTGGAGAAAAATTAAAATAAATATAGTTCATAAATTGAAAAACCAATATTTAAAAGAAAAATGTTCTTTTTTAAAAAAATACATTGATAAATACATCAATCATCCTGAGCCATACAGATATAAATTGTTAAATTAAAGACATTTAAAGTATATAATTATTAATACTATGTTACTACCATGTCTTTAATTGCTTATTTTGATATATATTTTTCTATATTTTTTTCTGTTTTAATTACATTTTTATCTTTTTTTTTCTTCTTTTTCTTCTTTTCCTACCTATTCTATTTATTTTTATTATTTTTTTCTTTCTTTTTTTTAATATTATACATGTATATAATTAAAACATAGAACAATTACAAACATTCTACTTTTAGAGAAATCTTTTTTAAATGTTTTTGTCTTAGCTTGCACTGACTGTGTTTCTATCTGTACATCCATATTTTTGAATTTTTTACAATGAAAAAAACTATGTTCCTATTTATCACTCAAATTCATATCCTAATGATTCCCAAAAAAATTTCTTAACAACTGAGCTAATAAAAATATTATATTTGTAGAATAAAATTTAGTTAATAGTAATTTAATTTATACATAATATATATGATAGAAACATTACATTTGAAGAATAAATTTTTATTACCATTTATTTAAATCTTACTTAATTAATAAGCCAATACATATATTTTTATATAGTTTGTTAGAAGGCATAATTTTTATTTTTCTGATTTATTATTAAATTATAATTCATGTCAGACTTTTTTGTAATTTTAATTATTTTTTAAAATAATATGTAAATATAACTAAAAAGAAAAAAAAAATATGTAAAAAATTTTTAAAAAAATGTTTTATATAAACATAATCAATAAAAAAGTGAAAACATAACAAAGAAATCTAAATAAAAAATATGTTGTGGTATTTCATAAAAATATTTGAGGCCACACAATATAAAAAGATCTCAAATGCTTTATGAACTGATACATGTTTTTCAGTTAGATTGATTTGTTTTTATCCCTATATTTTAGTCAGCTGTTTAGATAAATATATTATTTAGAAAAACCTTTTTTACATATTATTTAGTAACCCTTTATAAAAAATATAATAGCTAATAACTAGTTGACTATGTTAAATAGGCACTTCCTATGTGGACAAAATTTTACAATTGCTTAAAACTCCTCAGCCATCTTAAAATAACATTCTACTCTTATTCAGATTCAAACCCTTGATCATATTCATGGAAAGATGATAAACTAATGACTTTTGCACAAAGGTTTACATTCACTTATATACATATGGAAATAAATATATGCTACAAATATTCAGTGAACATACAATTAGTAAATTTATAATAATTCATAAATATAAGATATTTATAAAATAATTGTGCTTATACACCTATATGTATATATATTATATGAAATATTCAATATTTTAATAGCATTCTGCAATTTTTCTTTGATAAAAAAAATTATAAACTGGAAAGGTCATTTTTTTAGATTTTGCAAATTAAAGATTTCAGTTTTCAAATTTTGTATTGGAATAACACCAAACAAAAATTTATATATCTATTGCTTTAAGTTATATTAGTGCAATGCTTTCATATTTTATTTTTTAAATAATTGGAAACTATGTTAGTATTATATAAAAAATTTACAATAGTTTATATTAAATTCATATTAAAAACATATTATATTAAATTTAATTCTTTACTATGCTTACAAAGTTTACCTTCCAGAGTATTGTTAAAAATCAATAAAATGTTAGATTTTATTAACTATTAATATTAATTGAATTCTTTTGAACCAAATTCTTTTTTGTTTAGAATATTGCTTGAAATACCTACTTATATTTCTGGATCTACAGTTTTTAAAAATATGTTTGCTATTTATTTTACAGTTATATCAATAAAATATTTATTCACATATTTTTTGATATAAAAATGATATAAGAATAGTATATTTAAGATCTAAACTGATGGAAACTTTTTTTGCATTAAAGCCAATATTTTATTAATTCAGTTACTTTAAACTAAAATTCTATGTTGGACATTTTTTAAAATAATATGCAATGAATTCTTTTTTTTTTTCACAAAATTACTATTTATATTATTTAAGTGAATCTATGTTTTACAAATACATACTTTTCATTAACTTATTTCGATTTTTTTTCATTATGCATCTACATTCCCATCACAACCCACCAGTTTGCAATATCCAAAAATTGGAAGCATTCAATTTCCAGGAATCTACTTTGAAATAATTTGAGGGATTACAAAAAAATTAAGATTATTAATATACATTAACATTAAAGAAAAGTGATCAGTTTCTCAATATTAGCATTTTTAGCTGATTTGCATATTAAAAATATGTAAAGCAAATACATTATCAAATAAGTTAATTATTTTTAAATCAATTTAAAAACTAATTAATATATGACTGTATATACAATTACTTTATGAATATTTGATAATGGTTCTGATCATATTAAAAAAGTTATTTTTCTTAAAAAGGTATATATAGCTAACAGTGATGGGATACTAAAAAAAATAAAAGTTCTTCATCACTTTTGTTACTATTAGGCAGATTCCAAATCATATTTCAGATGTATTTTCCAAGCTTCTTTACTTTTTATTCCATTTCCCCAAAAATCTGTTATATTTTCTTCCTTTACAATTATAAATTTTTTTTTTAATTTTTTCCCCCACTTTTCATAATTATTATTAAAATATCTGAGCCCAGTATTCTCTGTAATAATATTATAATTTATTCTCAAATTTTGTTTTTCTTCTTAATTTTCGTTCAAAAACAATTATTTGAACTTTCTTAATTAATTATATCTATTTATTTTACTCCAAATTCACTTGGTAAAAGTCTTAAATCGTTACAATTCTTCCTTTTAATACTTTAAGATTTTGCATAATATATTTAATGAACTTCTTTAAAACTCCATCTTTTCAAAATAACATTTTTTTAAAATTAAAAGCTCCTTTAGATAAATATAAAGCTTATTTTAATTTTCTTTGTATACATTAATTAACCTAATAAGATGAAAAATAAAATTCACAAGTATATCATACTCAAAACTCTCTCTCTCTCTCTCTCTCTCTCTCTCTCTATATATATATATATATATATATATATATATATATATATATATATATATATATATATATATATATATATATATAATCTTTCAAATAATGTCGATATTCTTATTACTTAATTTCTAGATAAAAAAATACTTTGTGGACATCATAGAATGAAAACACTATCTCTGTGCAAGTCAAGATAATTAATAGAATACTATTTATTTTACTTAAAAATATATATGTTGCTTGGAAAACACAATGAATAAAGTGGAAACAAATTTAAAATACATTGTTAAAAAAAAACAATTTCTTAAATAATAAGTGACTCCTGAAGCAAAATGTTTTGCTATAGATATTTTTTTTTTTAAATAAAAGTATTATTTTTATAAATGATATTTTTTTTACCTTATCATTTTCAATTTTAGTAAAAGGTAAATTATAAATATATACCGACAAAACAGAATATAATAAAAGTTTTTAACTTCATAAATTTGCCAATGATGTGTCATATTAGTTGATTTGTTATTACTACATACTAGGAACAATCGTCAAATAGTACCAAAATCACTTTTTCCTTTATTTTTCCTGAAATATCTATAAATCCAATTTATCCAAACCACTTTGAACACTTTTTAACAAAAATAATCCTTTTATTGTACATATATACACATACATCCATGTTTCGACTATACTTATGTATTTTATTTTGTTCACTATATTATAGCTCTGAAAAAGACTGCAGGACAGTTGAAACATAGGGGTATGTGTATATATGTACAATAAAAGGTTTTTGCTAAATAGTGTTCAAAGTAGTTTGGATAAATTGAAATCATCAAAGAGTTAATGAAATTTGCATTCCACATTATGAAATTACATATAAAATAAACAGGCTCAAAAAATAAATAAATATGAACAGATTTTTTTCTAGAAACTTCAGAAAAATAAGAAACAAAAAATATTTTATATTTTAGAGTCCCCATTACCAGAATAAAATGAGAACTTGGAAAAGTTGTAGACAATGTGCTAAAAACTAAAAAAAACATAAAATATGTAATGTTGTGCAAGTCTAAAAGTGAGATCAATTTTTGCTTATGTACTGCTTCAAAAATTGATATAAAAAAATTGATATAGCTTAGAAAAAATATTTTGCTTATTATATTGCATTTGAAAAAAAAGATTATTTTTAATACATAACTGGTGGTTTCCACTTTCATAGTGGTGAGTACACTCATTATATTGCTAATCAAGACACCAACATTATCAATAGTTCTTTGATAATAGATTATTTTGTATTAATTATTTTCTGTATAAAATATGTGTTTTTATTTGTGAGAAATATATCTACATACAGCAGTAAAATAAAAGTACATATTAGTGAATATTTTCTATTTTCATTATTTGGGGTTATGATTTTATAAGACAAGTATATTTATTAATGACAATCATTGTATAGTAAATTATGTTAAATAGTTAGTAACACTACTAACTTATATTTTTACATTAAGAGTAAAAATTCACATAAATTACATTATTTAAGAACCCATGAATGGACTCTAAATGATAGTGATATGACAATATAGAAATTAGTTTGTCTTTAAATAGTAGACTTTTTAATGAATCATACTAGGTTTGCATTCACATATTCAGAAGCCACCTTTTACTCATCTTATATTATCAAATTTAATATCATGATATTCAAACACATTCTAAGTTTTAAACTCAGACCAACCATTTTACATAGCTATATACTTCTGACAATTAATTTTAATAATTATTTATTTCAATAGCTTTAGCTATTTATGCAAGCTATTCATTCTTCAGAGAAATTGAAATAACCCAAAAAAGTAAGATAAAAATCTTCTTAATTTCATTATATACTTTAAAGCAAGAATTTATTATATTTTCTGTACCAAAGTTCCATTAGTTATAAACATTACTAATCATTATGACCTATACAATAACATTATATATATTTCCAGACTAATGACCATTAAGTATTAAAGCTTTAAATTGATGATATTGAAGTATAGTAAAATAAAAAGAGTGAATTGATTCTTCTAATGGAGATGTTAAAAGTAAAGAGAGAAAGTCATATAATATTTTATTTGATTAATTTATAATTTTTTGCCCAATACCACTTTTCATTGTTGACACATTTCATTCAACATCTTGCTTTTTTTGACATTTACACTATTCATTAAATAACACTTTTTTTTTTAATTTTATTCTAATTTTACTATAAATTTTTGTTGACTGTTTATTAATTATTTATGCAGAGGAATCTCAAAAGCTAGACAAATGTAAATAAACGATTAATTTGTGTAATAAAGTTCATGTTTTCCAATAGAATAAATATGTTTTTTTTTTAAAAAATGACATATAAAAACAATAGTATTTTAAAATAATGATGGTATTAACTAGGTACATGTTTTAAACTCAAATTTTTATTTTTAAACAATATCTGGATTAGTATTTGAATTGTAAAAACAGGCTTTTATTTTCCAGAAACCTTTCATGAAAAGATAATTAAGAGTGATTAAAAAAATATTAAATTTTATCTTAAGGTAAACTAGAGTATAAAAAAAAATCAAGAGAACAATTAAGGGAAGAAATTTACTAAAAAGAATAGTTTATCTCTTCTGGAACATCTGTTCTTTAAAATTATTAAAAGCATTTTAGAGTTAAACTACGAATCATCTGGAATTTATTATTATTTTGATAAGTCTTCAAGATAATTAGAAAATATATTTAATATTACAAAAATATCTAATATATATTATTAATATTTTAATTATTTTTATTTTTTTGTAATTGAATATATAAATAATTTATCCATGATGTTTTAGACAAAATTGATTCCCTTTTACAACAAATACAGGATAATACTTTATATTTTAATAAACAATTGTATAAATAATAATTGAAGAATTAATTGTCAGAATTCGAGCTCCAAAAGTGATTCGTTTGCATTGTGAATCAATGATTTTTTATATCTTTTACTATAGTATGAAACTAAACCGCAGCATATTAATATTATGATTAAGAGAAAAAAGATATTTTATTTAAAAAATTGTGAGACATTGAATGAATTTGGATTTATATTTGATTCTAATAAATATACATCAAACACATGAAAATTAATTTCCTAAGGCATATAATCTTAGAAAAATAAAAAAATTATCTTCAGAAAATATTAGATAACTCCAGATGTCCTGTACCAAACATCTAGAAGCTTTTCTGAGATTAGTTATAAATATTCTTAAAAAATTAATGCAATATATTTTTATGATTTATTATATCATAAGGAAAAGTAATAATAGAAACATCTTAAAAAAAGGCATTCCAACTAACTAAAAATCTGATTCATTCTAATAAGCTATTGGTATGTTATTATAATGAATTGAAAGTAGTTTTAATGAGTAATGCTTCAGCATGAAGAGATGTAATTGTTTTCAGATATTCAACATTTGAATGTGAGAAACCAAAAACACATGCCTCTCAAATCTTCTTCATTGTTGAAAAAAATTAAACAATTTAAACAAGAAGATGCAAGCAGTAATATTTGAAGTAAAATAAAAAATCAGCACTATTTATTTGGATGATTAAAAATAATAAATAATTGTTAACTACTTTTAGGCATCTATCAAAATACAAGACTAGTTTAGATCATTTAAAACCTGCATAATACAATTTGGAAGAATGTAATGTATATTAATAATTTTAATACTACATGGTAGTAAGTATAAAATTCACTCAAAAATCGTTTAATTATATAAATAATCTTTAATTATTTTTCATTAATAAAAAGATTATTGTTAGAATTAAATATCAAGATAGTAGCTAATTTTAAAAATATTTAAACTAAACCTAGTCAACAGTTGTCCCATTAGTCACCCAATGTCATTCTAGAATGTGCATCACATTTTTCTCTAGATAAAAAAATTATACTTTTTGGCTTGTCATGTCCTAAATCTGGTATCAAAAAATGCAAAACATGTCAAAATAAAGTTCAGGTGCCACAATCAATTACATATTGGAAATTGGTGCATGTGGACAAAGCATTCCCTTAATAAAAATATATTTTAAATAACTATATATTCATATTCACAATAAAATGAGTGAAAATTTGTTCTAATTATCTAACAATCAACAAGTTCAATAAATTTTCTTCTTTCCAAAAACTACAAATGTCAGTATCACCATTTTAATGAATCAATAAAAAAACTGAATAATAAGTCATTTATTCATTTTATAGTATTGTATTGAGTCTAATGTTCTATCACATAAGGCTGATCATCATTTCAAACAAATTTTGAGCAAAGTGATTATATTATGTATCCATGATGTAATATTGTTATCAACCTACATCATTATATGGTTTAAACTTCTTATTGATAAGCATTTGCAAGTAACTCAACATCCAAGAAATCTAATCATGTTTCTGTGTCTTAAAAATGCATGGATTAAAAGGAAAATAGTATACTCTTATTAAGATGGATAACAGCAATTACAATGGAATATTTCTGAATGCCTACAGTACTTCAACCATCTTCAGATATAAATGTTCTCACTTTAAAAAATATTATTCCAGATACAAACTAACCCAAAACAGACATTCATTTATAAGTTGCTGATACCTAATCAATAACATCTGTAACCAATGAGACAGAAATAACTTTTTCAAAAACAGAAATTAAAAACTATCATTGCTTTCATAGAAATAGAGCACCATTGGTGTATTTTAAATATTTTATGGTGAAAAATTCACAATAAAATAAGTTTTAATCTCTCGAGCAGGAAAAGATCTATCTCTTAATTAATTATGTAGAAAGATATCTGAGAAAAATATGAATTTTAAAAAAAATGATTAATTTGTTAATTAAAAAATAAGTGATATTTTAAATAGCAGAAATATGAGAATTACAGTGTTATATAAACTCAGAATAGTTTTTAAATAATATCTGGATTAACACTATGTTAGTAAAAACAAGTTATTATACTCCTAATGCTAATCACAATTAATTGTGAAAATTTAAAATTATGAATATAAAAAAAAACGTTTGAATACAATCTATTGGGAGGTCAGAATATAAAAAGTTCAAGGACCAAGCAAATAAAAAAAGAACATGCTTAGTAGTATATAATCTCATTTCAAGCCTCTATCCTCAAAACTTATGTTAGTTTCAATTATATCACACCAAGATTTTTTTATTATTATGTGATGTATTTGGCAATTAGATAATAAATTTAATGTTAAATGAATAATTATTAATCTATGTATCTAACAAGCAAAACTTTTCATGCATCAGTGCCACCCTGTACCAACCAGAATAATTGATGGATGCCAGAAGACTTGTGCATAAAATCTCCATTTAGTGTCTACTCATCCATTATCCCCAGACTAGTTTCTGGCTTAGTAGGCACTAGATGGGGATTTTATGCACAAGCCTTCTGGCATCCATCAATTACTCTGATTGGCACAGGGTGGCACTGCTGTATAGAGAGATTTGCTCGTTTAATAACAGTTATGTGCTAGCATAAGAGATGGTGGTCATGTGATGTAATCTATGTATCTGTTGGTAATAGGGTGATGCCTAAGTTTAATTGTGTGTAAAAATACTCTACATTGAAATATATGATGCTTTAAACACTCCACTGTGTTAATTCATTTTTATAATATTTAATAACAATTATATTGACACCAAACGACAAATGACATACCCTGAAATCATTACCAAATCAAATCTTTTTTAGAATTTAATTGTGATTAGACAATAACGAGTGTTCTATTCTTATATGTTTATTTTGTTCCTTCAAAAGTTAACCATTACTGCAATCTACCAATCATAAAGAGTTTTAATAAAACAACTAAAAATTAGCATTATAAATTAATCTGTAACCAATCATCTTTGGGCTGATATATTTTTTATGACAAAAAAGTTATAATTATTTGATTCAATGAAATGTAGTTAATGTTTTTTTTTTTTAAAATTATCAATAACTAACTATTAAACCACTATTAATTAATCTAAACGGTATTTTTATATCGTTTTACTCTATATAAAAATGTAATAATTAATGACATAAAATACTCTGTTTTGGAACTGTATAACTCCTACAATAATCTTTTTTCACTTTAAAGGCATTTGATATTACAAAAAAGTCTCAACATTAATAATTTCAGTTTTAAAATGTTTAAAATAATTTATGATTTGTAAATAGTGTGTCAAAATAATATATGTAAATTTAAAATATAAAGCACACAATAATTAATTTTAAATTTATTTATAAGCAATTATGTTGCATTGAAGAATTCAAATGAAGGATTTAAATTTTAAAAGTACAAGCAAGTCGGCTATTTGAAGGATTGAAAGTAATTTAGTTATTTGCTCATTTATAAATAATACTGAATTATGCTTGCAAATCTGATGAGAAATCATGTTAATTTAAAAAAATAATTTGAAATTCAAAATCTTACAAACTTTAATAATTATAATTTAGTAGGGAATAAAAAAAACTTTTCAACTTACAATGTAAATTATTCATATTTATTTTTATGTATTTTACAGGTAAAATCTGATTTAGAGAAAATATGACAAATGTAATAAACTGTGAACGTTTTGTGAATCATGACAAATTATTCTAAAATGACATCCTATGCTTAATCTTCTGCAGAATGAACATTCATAAAAATATGTTGTTTTTTCTACTAGCTGCAGATCATATTATTATAGTATATTTTTTTTTTTTGCTTTTAAAGTCAGTGTATCAATACTCATATAACAAACTAAAATTGATTGGAGATCATCACTTTCTACTTAATAGTAATTGGTGGATAGCAGAATTTTTTAAATATAATTGTTTTAAAAAATGTACTTTCAAGAATGCCAACAAAAATTCATTGTAAATGGTGAAAGTATGTCCTTGTTTTCTATTTAGTTTTTAACATTAAAATGTATAGTGTAAAAAACTGTATTTAAATAGTCTGTAGCAGGATAGAGAACTTCTAGTATATTCCTACAATGAAACTGTGAAAGTGAAAGTAACACTCATCAGATAAGTCAATTTGTGACATTTTTCAAAGTTTTATTTTCTAGATAGATTGTCTATGAGCTAGCTAATTGGAAAAAATGGAATGCATGTTTGGAACTTAAAACACTTTCAAGTTTACCTGTATTTGAATCTCAGTTTATGAATTTTTCATCCTACAACATGATTTTATAATGTAAATACTACAAGTGGTATATTAGCTAATTGGAAAACAATGGAAAAGCATGCTTGGAACTTTAAAAAACTTTCAAGATTACCCATATTTGAATCTCAGTTTATAAATTTTGCAGAAACTTGTATATATATATATATATATATATATATATATATATATATATATATATATATATATATATATATATATATATATATATATATATATATATATATATATATACCTAGCCTGCAAAAGCTAAAAAGGTAAATGCTATAAATGATATATCATATCACTCTAAGAAATGCATTCATTTTATATTTAATTATCACTCCAAGTATTATTTTTATTACAAACATTATTTACAATAAGTTTTATAATATTTGTATAAAAAAATAAAAAATTAGAATCATAAAATTGCAAAAAATAAAGAAATATAATTAATTTTATTTAAAATAGCTTTTAACTGAAATCAGTTGATGGCTTACTTACAATCAGTTATTATAATGAAATAAATTTGCTTTTTATTACTGTGAAAATTATTTACAATAAGTATTATGATATTTGGCTAAAAAGTACAAAAAGTAGTGATAATCTGAAAAAATAAAAATTTACTTCCATTTAAAATACAAGTGATATGAGATGTTGCTAAATCTAAAAATGGAAGCATAAAACTTATACTACATGAGCTAATTCAAACTAATTTGATTTTTGCACAATAGGAACATATAATTATGATTACTTGAATATCTGTTCAATTAAAAAAGTATATTAAATTATAACATTAAAAAATGTATAGGTATCACATTTCAATTGTAAACATTGTGAGATTCTTTTTTAATTTTCTATCAATTAAAATAAAATTATAGATTAATTTTATTTTTTTTAAGTAATAGTATTTTTTTAAAAACAAAATAAAAAATAATATTATTGAATACATTTAAAAGGTAAAAGTCAACTATGATCCATCATGTTTAGGAATAAGATATTTCACCAGGAGTTAAAGATACTGCATTAATACTCTTTTAACCAACATATATATCAGCAAGCAAACTTGTTAATATTTTTATATTTATTGTTACTTAAAACATGAGGGACACTGTGAAATGTAGAAACAATTATTTAAAGAAATGTAATATAATCAGGAGGACACAGTTGCTGATACAATAAACAATATCAACTAAAAATTAAATACTGCCATAATATTTATGGCCTTCAAAATGTTCCAAAAATCATTGAGATTATTATACATATTAAGAGAAATAAAATACAGCAATTGTTGCTGAAGTTATATACAAACTAATGACTTAATAAAAAAGTTTCTACATATTTAAAATAATGTACTAATAATATTGATATTAAAAAAATATTGAAATATAATCTTAATAATTATCAAACTATAATTTTTTATTAACCATTTATTTCAACTATTAACACAAAGCTTTGAAATAAAGCCTAATAAAAGAATATACTATATTTAAAAGTCATTGTAGCACAGTCAGTAAAATGCCTATATTAATAGATGTTACAAAAAAATCCAATAAGTACGTATTCTTGTTTTGTATTGGAGTTGTGAATGTTAAAAATGGGAAATTGACTCAGAAGCACTTCTGCTGTTATTAAAGATTTGATAGATGTTAATATACACCTAAGATAGTAATGTTTTTATAAATATTTAACAGAATGTAACAGCAATGATTAATCTATGTGAAGCAAAATAAAAAAGTAATATTTTTAAAGATTATATAACATTAATTTCATTACTTCAAAACTTATTATAATAATTGTGAGTGGTATTGGTGGATTACAAAAGGGATTTAATTATAAATACATATATATTTCTTTATTGATTAGGACTCTGTAGATAATGAAAGAAAAAAATTAGGAAAGATTAAAAGTTATAAGTACTTTAGACAAATACTTAGCACATATCACAGATAGTAGACAAAATTAATCAGAATACTATTTTTGAAAGAAGTGTTTCCATTAGAAATAATTTAATATTAAAATTAATTATGCATTTGTTCCTGACAAAGAAAAATGGTATCTTTTTTATAAATCTGTTTTATTAATTAAATGTATTTAATATTTAATAAAAGAACAATGTACATAAATATTCAGATGATACAACATAATATAGATTGAAGTATGTAAGGTTTAATGAGAATGTGAGAACAAATAAATATCACTAACACTATTCCAAAAGTTATGAGTCTCAAAACTGTTTTAAATATTATTTGAAGAATTGATAATGTAATATATTGCCAGATATCTTACATGAGATCTCAAAAGATTTTCAAAGTTTTAAAGAGAATATACATGAGATATAAATGAAAGAGATAACAAGGTGTAAAGGATATTAAACATCAGAAGTAACTTGGAATAAATTCAAATAGACTTTATCCAGCATTTAATAACTAAAAGTGATGATATTAAATCTTGCACTGTTGGATTAACATCTTACAATCTATTAATAATATTAATCAGTTATTTAGTAATCATATATTATGCTTTCTATATATTTAACATTATTGATCATAAAGACTTTTAACATCTTAAATAATAAGTCAACTCATTAATTACAGAAATAGGCAATTTATTTAAAGATGCACATGTATAAATTACAATTACTGTCTTTAAAATCTTTAATTATATTTCAGCTGCATGAAAAAGTTTAACATTAATCATTAACTTCAGTCTTTAATTTTCGCAATAATAATTCTTGAAATTTATAATTTTCACTGATAGCATAATAGCTAACTGTAGTCAATAAATTATATTTTAAATGTATATAGCATTGCTCTCAGTACTAACTAAATTATAATCAAATTCCTCCTTGATGATTAATGAAGAATTTAAATAAATTCGTAATACTGCTCTATTCACTTGCAAGCCCTACAGAAATATATAATTTTGTTTTTTTTATGAAGAGCAGGAACAGCAGAGTTTGCTGACGCAAGGCGATTTAATGTCAATTCTCTTTTAGTCTTTCCTCGCACGCTGCAGTATTATTTTTTGTAAATTCTCGACTTTTTTTTTCGTCAGTTTTTTCTATTTTCAGCAAAAAATATTTTATTGTGATCTGCTCCTTAGTTTTATTAAGATTTTTCAAACCTCAATCTAAATTAATGATTAATTGAGTCATGTCGTTTTTTTTAAATAACTAATAATACTATTTTCTCTACTATTTATAACAGAAAAATAATTTAAAAATTATATTAACTACACGGTTCTTATTAAATCTATAGCAATCAAATTTAAGAGCAAATAGTAAATAATAACAGCTTTTTTCCAAAAATTTAATGTTGCAGCCACTCTCACCTTTTTAAAATTGTTTAGATTAAACACTTTCTGATTTTAATAGCTGATTTTAATACATATTTAATAGCTTAAAAAAAAGACAAGATTCAACTTTATATATGCAATTACAACTATATTATTAATAATATATTTATTTTTTTAATGATAGAGATTAAATTTTCTAAAGCAACTGTTACTAGTACTAATTGAATAAAGTAGTTGCTCTATCGAAAATGTTTCAGACCTCCCTCTACATATATAAATGAGATACAATAAAGTGTTATTTTACTGTAAAAACTATTGGGCTGTGCTATGGCTACATCTTATATCAGGTTGTAACAGTTGTTTTGAAGATTAAATATTTAATGTTACATATGAATTTAGGTTTATAATTGTTTTATTTTATATGTTTATTATTATCCAAACATTTTTCTTTATTACGAGTTTTTATTCAGTGTATATGACCAAATTATAGTACAAACGCATTAAAATACAAAAGCCATATTTTGTATTGAGTAAATTACGTTAATTTTATGTGCATATATATATATTGTAACCTATTTTTTACCAGCATAATTAATTAATATGGCCAAAAAACTAATAAAAAAATATTGGCTTTCTTTTTTAGTTAAACAAAGAAAATCCGCCACTATAATTAGTCAGATGGCAGGTAATATGATCAAAAATGAACTTTAAAAGTCTCTTAAAATACTACCTAAGAGAATAAAAATTTATAGAAAGTATCCAAAACTGTTTTCTGCGCAGATTTTATTCATCAACGCGTAACTAAAATACGTGTGTCTATGTTATTATTTTTTTAAAAGCACAGACATTTTTTATGCACAATCAGATAACACTTGTATAAAATTGATATTATATTAAAATATACAAAATAGAATACACTAAATCAAACATAATTAAACATAATAATTGAAACAGTTCTACAATAATTATTTTATGATAATTACTAAATTGAGATTATATTTAACTAAACTAGTAAAGTTAACAATCCATTTAAAAGTATATGTGTGCATGCATACAATTTCTGTGTGTTTAAAACTTAGTCAATTAAAAAATTTGTAAGTGTAAAATTGTTAAATTAATTTACTTTATTTATTATTAATACACTATACATGCTTACACACACCTGCACATATATAATGTAATATATAAGGGATTCGAACACAGACTTTTAAACAACTCTCAGCTCTCTATGCCATCTCATATTGCTGACCCACCTGATCATACGTATACATATTGAAAAGATAAATAATCACCAATATACGTGTTTCATGCTAAACCAGCAGGTACTTTTTAAACAAATGTATTAAATAAAATATCTGAGAACTTTAAAGGGATATTATAAATTATTTTCATTTTAATCAATATCTTAAATTTATGTGCTTGAAATAAACGCAGACATTATTAGAGACTGTTTTTCAGTATTACCCCTAGAAATAGGACAGATTTTTCCGTTAAAAAATTTAAGAAGTAATAAACTTTGGGTAATTTTGATAAATTAAGATAATAGTTGATCATTAGCTACAATATGATTTCTTGACAAAATTCTGTCAGACTTTGCTAAACTATAGTGCATCCAATATCCTGTCGAATTATTTTTTTTTTAATTAAAAAACATTTATTAACACAATAAATATTTACAAATTAAATTTTAAAATAAATATTTTGATTAGCCTCTCCATAACAGCAGAATAGAATAATTTATTCTGGACATTTTGTCTCACTGGCAAATCTCTTTCTTGAACTAAATAGATAAACTACAACAACAATAAGGATTATCGCCAAATACTATTTTAAAGAAAATCCAATTTACTGTCTTCAACCATTAATGGAACTTTGGAAAATTGCTTATGGGAATTCTTGTTGTTACATCAATCAAATCAATTTCTTTATCTTTAAAATAAAATAAAAATTGGAATAACTTGTTTGGAAATCATATTGATTACCTCCTTATGGAATAAGGAAAGTTAAAACATTATACTATAGGAATCTAAATCAATAGCTTTGGAAAAACTGCTTAAGACTTAATGAAGATCAACAGAGTTAACCTCATTTATGCATTATTATTTATTTTCTAGATCTTATAAATTATTAAAATGGCATTCTAGAAAAATAAATTAAATTCATTTTAACCAAAGGATTAATAATTTGTTGTCTTTAAGCTATGTGATAAACATCAATCATAAAGATATTAGTCTACCGATGCTTATTTAAAGGATTAAACTGCTCACTTTGCATACAACTACAAATATCAATCAGCACTAGAATAATTGATTTATGATTATACATGTTATAGTCTGAAAATATAATAATCATCATAAATTGATATGCAGACATTCTTAAATAGATTAATATGATAATTATGCAATCCAGAGTAGAATTTCTAAGTGTGCATTATTAAATCTCTTTAAATAATTATATATTTAATGTTACTACGGATTTAACCCTATGAAATGAATTGCATTGTGCTTCTGATTTAATGTTTAGTGTTTATATTAAATTACTATCAGTAAAATATGAATGTTGGAATACTCTGAAAAAGTGTAGCAATTATAGTTTACAGTGTATGAGTTATGTACATCTGTACAAATAGAAAGGAGTCATCATGTACACTATCAATATACACTACCCCCTTATATGCTATCCAAAATAAATGTAAATAAACAAAAAAAACTGAAATTTATAAATGTAATAAATTTTATGATAAAAAGCAAGCATTTTTCCAACTTAGTGTCATATGCAATCATAGTAAAAATATTAAAATTCTTCAATTTAATAATTTTTTCAGTATGTGATCATGTTAATTAATAATGTTTTTTCAACTTATCTTAAAAGCATATATATTTTATTATTCACAAAAACTTGTAAAAACTGAGATTTTTATGAAATTTGAAACATTTTTAAAGTTGATATGAACATAAAAACATCAAAACAATTAAAAAGAGCATAATATGCTAAAACATAAAACTGCTATTATATTTAGTAAAAAATATTAGATAAAAGAATATTGCTCAGAGCATATTTAGTTTTGATGAAAATTGGACATTTCACTATTTATGAAAATCAATTAAAAAATTAATTTTCAGGGGTGATGTACATGAATTATTTTATGGATTAATTGCTATCCAATTTTTCTACAAGTGTGCAATATTTAAATATATATTGTAATGGGCACACATGCTGTTACATTTTAATAAAACAAATTAAAAATAAAAGTTCACAGATAAAAACTTATTTTTTAAGAATTAAAAATTGAAAATTATTCATCCTCATGATGTCGTAATGTCCACTTGATCTGAAAGTTTAATATAAAAGAAAAAGTTTGGAAATAACTTATTAGAAAGAGATGTGAAAAAGAGATGTGCTATATGTGTTAGTGTAGAGAAAGTTGAAGGAGAAGGGATTGAAAAGATGCACTCTTCAATCCCTTCAGTTTTTCTTAAAAAAAGGAGAAATAACCAATCATTTTCCTATATTGCAGACCACAGGACATCAGGTCCTGGAAATAAAATACCAGCTACAATAAAGGACCAATGGTTAACTACATACTGATCTTCTCAGGAGTTTATGGGAATTAACATGTTCCAAATTACAAGCAATTAGAAAATATGGAATTTTTAAACAGTAAGAACTTTAACTAATGAACTTTAATTCTAAAAAAAAAAAACTTTTCCAATATTTTAAAACCGTAAGAACTTCAGATAATTCATGAATACTAAGTATAAAACTTTCCCAGTATTTAAATTATGGCAATAGAAATTCCTATCTGACCAAACTAAATTATTTATTAATAATTATTTTTATGAATGTATTTTTTTTATTAAATCATTTCTATTAATTTATTTTTTCTGTTCTTTTAAGAGTTTATTATGATTTTTTTTTTTCTGTTAAGCAAAACTTTTAATTAAATCATGTTAAATTTAAGTCAGGCATAAATGGCTACATATATTTGTAAAGTTACATTAGTTTAATTAAGGGAGAGTTCATCTTAGGTTATTTGTTTTGTAGTTAAATTGGGTTAATCGATAAGATATATTGGTGTATTTAGTAAATGTAGTACGAAGATCTGCTACATGCAGGATCACATTATACACCACATTTGGGTGAAATAAGCCTATTTCTTATTGACCATCAGAGACAGATGGTATTCCCTGCTCTGTGGATCACCCCTTTTGCCTATGGAATGGGATTGTAAGTTGGCAAAAAGGACCGCAATCCTGTCCTATGGACTTTGTTTATTGTTCTTTGGCACACATGCTGTTACAATATATATATATATATATATATATATATATATATATATATATAAATATAAATATATATATATCATGTAAAAATTGTAAAGCTTCTTACATAGGTATAAGTAATCATCGCATCAGTGTTAGGAGAGATGAGCATGCTAATGCAGTTAAACAACACTCATCATCATCAGCACTCTCACTCCATACTATAGATTCAGGTCATAAAATTGATTTTTCTAGTACCAGGATCATATCCAGATGTGATAATCTCTACCAATGCAAAATTAGAGAAGCCATTGAGATACTTAAAAGGCCAGATTGTATCAATAAGTGAGATGATACATGTAAACTTCCTCCTATTTGGAAAGATTTTTTTAAAAAACATTCCTAAATTTAACATTTTTTGCTATTGGTGGAATTTTAACATTTTATTCAAATCAGAGATTGTAGCGCCTCTACAACTGTCTTTCTACCTTTTATAACTCTGTGGATGGCTTGTGTGACCAAGTCAAAATGTCAGTATATTAATATTAAAAGTTTTTAACATGGATGAACCTGCAAAATATGTATTTTATATATTTAACCCATGCAAATCTTCGTTTTAACATATATATATATATATATATATATATATATATATATATATATATATATATATATATATATATATATATATATCAAAATGCACTTCTACTAGACTATTCTCTTCATGTAGCACTTGTGATAGCACATCTCTCAATGTCTTTACTATTATTTTTTTTATTTATTACAAGTTGACATGAATTAAGCATTAAGCAAAATATTATACAGTAATACCTAATAATGATTTACACTTTAAGCATCATGTTTATTAATAATTATTTATTATGTTAGTGATAGTCGTATTGTGCTTAATGAGATATAAAATTGAACCTTCAATAAAAATCAGTATATCACTTTTATTAAGAATATAAGCACACGGTTTTATTAAATAAACATCACCCTGTCTTTTTCGCAATGCTTGGTATTTAAATATATATTTGAAAACCATTGATTAATATTTTATACTTCAATGAAATGAGTGAAAATGTTAGAAAATATTAAACAGTAGTTTATATATATATATATATATATATATATATATATATATGTTTATATATAATTCAAACAAATATATTTATCACAGTATTCAAAATTAAATAATATATTCTTTACCAGAAGTATTTTCAATTGTTTCACTGACAATCTTTATCAACTGTTAATATAAACAAGTGAAACAATTGAAAGTACTTCTGGTAAAAAATATATTATTTAATTTTGAATACTGTGTTAAATATATTTGTTTGAATTATTATTATATGATTTAAAAATACAGACATTTAATGGTTGTAGTTATATATATATATATATATATATATATATCATATATATATATATATATATATATATGACAACAAAATAATAAGTATCTGAATGTATTTATATATTTATTATAAATTGATGTATTAATTTTTAATGAAGCTTAAAACATTTATTTGACTAAAATAATATAACAATGTCTAGTTTAATAAATAATTATTAGCAAATGATAATATATATATAAAGATGATTGTCATTATTAAGTGTGTGCAGAAATTGAAGAATTATATAACTTAAATCTTTGCAATCTATTATAAATAAGTAATGAGTAATCACCCTTTAATTTTAGTTAGCGACTTATTCACTGCTTAAAACATGTAATGTTAGACAGGAATTTTTAATTATATATTTAATTGTATAGTTATATGTGTTTGAAAACCACTCTACGATTTGTACAGGTTTTTTGTCCAGTAATATCATACATTATTGTTGTTTGTCTATTGTTTTTGACAGTTAATTTTCGCAGAAAAGTTTAATATGTATTTAAGATAAAATGATAAAATAAACAATCCTAATTTCAAATACTATAAAAACATTACTGTTATAATAATTATTCCTAATGCTGTTCAAAATAGTATAATGAAAGTAATTTCATATATCTTAATTTTGTAATTAGGAAAATATAACAATATAAATAAATAACAGTCTATAACTACACTTTATTTTATTCGCATAATTTAAAAATAAAAGTTTTTTTTTTGTTTTTTTTTTTTGCATTTTCTATTCAAAACAATTTCCAAAGTAGTTATTCTCTATCTTATTCTTAAAGTTTTTAAAGTAATCTGGCTATTTCTAGATAAATTTTACCAGCATTTTAATAAATGTATTAGTTTACATAGTAAATCATGCTATTTTATAATGCAAAATTAGATCATTGAGCAATATTGTACATAATATTAATAAACGATTTATTAATATGCTTTATTAAAACTAAAATATTAGTGAAAAATATCATTCAATTAAATACATACGCTTATATAATTATGCATAGTAAAATAACATTTAAAAAAACTACTGAAGAAAAAAGCTTCTTCAACTGATCTTCATAAAACCAAAGTGAAGGACAATGCATTATTAACCAGGCTTACCAATTATTTTTTAAATCAATGTTTTACCCTCTAGCTAAAAACTACTATATGTAAATTATTAATCAATATTATAATTTGGTTATTTGAATAAAAATCATAAGCCTGATTACAATCTAGAAAAAAGTTCCAAGTTTTATCTAATCTACCTTTTAGTCCAATCACAGATCTGACAATTAAATGTACCAATGATAAGATTAGTAATTTTATTAGTCATTAATTAGACTAGAAATTATCCACTTAATAAATAATATTTCTGTAGTATAATTTTCACTTCATCACTCTCTTGCAAGGTATGGACTGATTTCTATCCACTTATAACACCTTGTGGAAGGGTGTAATTATAAACATAAGACCAAAAACATATGAAAAAGATGTAACATCTCCAAAATATTCATTTTATAATAAACAAGTAGTCATCAGTTGGTCTCACAATCCCCTACATGTATATTTATCTTTGTTCGGTATATGTGGATATCCAATTACTATAGTTTAATTTTTCAACTTCACAATACAGATAAAAAAACTTTTTTAGACTAAATGCTTTTATTGATTGTTAACTAAAAAAATTAAAGTTGCAACTTAATCTCTGAAGAATAGAAAAATATCCAGGAAGAGATTAAATTATCATTGATATCTTAAAAGAAACCATCAAAAAAAAAATTCATGAAAAAATATTATTTAAATGATAAAAATGTATCAGATCAATGAAATAATGCATTTGTAATGCCAATATATATGAAATGTGATAAATATAATATTGGAAATTACAGACCTATCAGTCTTTTATCAGTTCTATATTGTACCCATCAAAACATGTTGATCCATCTAATATGAGCTGGAACTCACAAAATGTTCTTCAAACTTAGCCAAGCCTGAGATTAAGGTCAGGGACCAACCTGTATTCAGACCCATTCTCTAAGCCCCAGATCAAACACCTTATAAATAACATACAATGATGGCACATAAGAATTTATTTTTGATTCTGACCCACTAGCAACGTAGAGAAAGCAATGAGACATATTTTATCACAAAAATACTTGACTAAACATATATCATCTAATCAAAAAGTTATATCATATAATTAGGTCATTAATAGAGGGTTTGAACCCCATTCACATATGTAATAAAAACACATATGCATAAATGACTGTGTGGAAGTGGAAAGAAGGATAATTTGAACAATATAAATGATTTGGATAATAAAATGTTTAATAATATAATAGGGTGATTATATACCAATTAGGATGTATGGGAATGAGTGATCTACCTAATGATAGGTAGTTACATATAGTCATTTGCTCTATTGTTACTTATATGCTCTTGTACTTGATTAAATAACATGTTATATATATATATATTTGGAAAATAAGAATAAGTTACCAAACATATATTAGAAAGTAAAATTACATAACTTTATGATTAACACTTTTATTGATGGTTTTGAAAAATAGTGACTGACATATATATTCAGGGAACATTCTAAGGTCATTATATATAACAAATTATTTTCATGCCATTGCAACCATGAAAATCAATAAAATAGATTTGAAAATTATGTTTAGTTATTAGGAATAATATTTGTTAACAACTCTTATTAATATTTAAAAAATAACATACATTTGAAAATCATATTTAGTTATCAGACAAAATATTTAAAACAGGCAAAAATCACTATACATATTCCTACTCACAGTAAGCTGGAGTAATCAATGGACGCCAGAAGGTTTATGCATAAAATTTCCATCTAGTGCCTACTCATCCAATATCCACATACTAGTTTCTGGCTTGTGAACTTCATCATTAAGGAGCCTTGGATATGAGAGCACTGCACATAGATCTTAGGATCTAATGCAAGTCTCCACCAGCCACCTTTTATCTCTAATTAACTACAAAAGTATGAGTCTTAAATTGAAAACACCTTAACATTTTCAATCCAAGCTCAGTAGCTTATATAGTCACATGGATCCTAAGATCTAGGTACATTGTTCTCAGATCCGAGGCTCCTCACTGATGAAGGCCACAAGCCAGAAACTAGTCTGGGTATATTAGATGAATAGGCACTATGTGGAAATTTTATGCATAGGCCTTCTGGCATCCATTGTTTACTCTAATTTGCTGTGAGTAGCAATATGTATAGTGAATGTTGCCTGTTTTAATAACAGTTATAAGCAAGCATAAGAATTGGTGATTATGTGATATTTATTGGCTTCAGTCAAAATATTTCTTAACAATTCTTTAAAATTTATATTTGAAAAAAGAATGATTTGTTTCCTTAGGGTATGTATACTCTTACGCAAAAAGAATAGATTACAATAGATTTTAAAATAAATTAGAATAACATTATTAAACTATTGAAAAATATTTGGAATCTACATATATGAACAGAGCACAATTTCATTATTAAAGCATCAGACATTGGTGGCCATGTGGCTAGCACATCTCACCTTACAAGCTGTGGTTCCAGGTTTACTTCCCAGCTGATGCTTTGAAACATGAAAAAAAGCATCAAAATGATGTCATTTAGCAAAGAAATCAATAATGAATGGAGAAGTGGCAGTGCTGACATGAAGGCAGAGAATCCAAAGTGAGATCATGCTTTTGGGTGAAGAAAACAAAAGATCTAAGACTTTCTTTTTTAGGGCAGTGCTTAAAGAGATGAGATTAAATCTGGTGCAGCCCAGGCATACTGAAATCACCAATGCATGAAGACCTTGTTATACATAGGGTGGTCCTAGGAAGCTCAACTATCCTCAGGACAGTACATGAAGAAAACCTATGGGTCTGAACTTGTCACAATCCCCAAACTAGAAGCACCTAATATTCAAGAAGATAAGCCATATGTCAGCAGTGCAGCATGGAAACATGTCACTAACAACATGACCTGGTGTTTACTGCTTTAAAATATATGATCCTCATCTCAATGTTATAATTTAGACAAGTAATGGATGCTACCTAATATATATATATATATATATATATATAGGTATATATATATATATATATATATATATATATATATATATGTTGATACAAAGATTTTCACAGGTTGCACATATAAAAGACATATTTTGCAGGTTCATCCGTAATAAAAAATTTAAATATTTATAAATATATGTATAGTGAAGCAACTTAATTTATTGCAAAAAAAAAAATTAAATTACCCCCCTTTTCTTTTCCTGTTACTTAATATAATTAAATCCCACCCTCATGGATTTTATAACTTGAGAATATTTACATATTTGAAATATTAAGGGTATAAAAGAATAAAATATATTATAAGGAAAAAAACAAAATAATCAATCACCCTTTCAGAATTAAATGAATAACATTTTAACATATTGGAAAGCATTAATTTCTCAATGATTGAGTTACCCCAGGTAGAATAGCTTTATTCTAAGCAAAGTTAAATATATAACATTTCTTTTTTATATACTAATAGAAAAAAATATGAAATAGGTTAATTTGGAAAACAATCTGGTGAGCTTATTAATTAAGAATACATTCAGTTCTTACTAAAAATAGGGGGTAACCTCAATCCATGGAGGTCCAGTTAAATAGGGAAAAGAAAACTTTATATGTTAAGCTCATGAAGTTGTTTTAGATTGGCATATTAAATATAATAAAATGTCATAATTAATTATAAAGAGAGCACCACACCAAAATTAAGAAAAATAACAGCATATGATAGACTTAAATGCCAAAAATATAGTATGAGAGCAATTTTATATTTACATTTAAAAAAACATAACAGTTAAATAATTTACGGAGAAATCTGGATAGCATAGGTCAAGATTAGTTGAGTAAATTAGATTTAGTTTCACAAGGCAGTTTTAAATTAGTTACCTTGCACACATTCAAGAGTCCATTTTCAAATTTCAGCTCATGCACAGCAATTGAAAAGAATCCTAGTGAGTTCTAAGGTGACGGCAAGTTTCCACTAGACATTCCAACATTCTTATTTCAAGCTTTTTTACATTTTGGGGCATCAGCAATGTGGTTATTCATTGGCAGAAGAATGACCAGCAAAGGTCAGGGAAGGTGATTTGCTTTCTACTCATTCCATATGTTGAAAATTAGAGCAGTGTGGAATATGTTGACAAAGTGAATTTCTCAAACTTAGTTCTCCCTTTTGGTGGTCAGAAGTAGCCCATGTTATTCTCCTCTCAGTTATTTAAGGAATGCTTTTAATTTATTATTTCTAACTTAAATCTCGACTTGGATCTAACAGAATTTTTTATATGTGCTTTATCTATTGTTTTTGGAGATGCAATTGTTAGATAATATTCCAAAAATATATTCAAATCTATTTCCAGATTGGAAATAGATTTGATAAAAATGTTTATAAAAAAGTACAAACTTTTAATCTGATTCCTTTTTTATTTTTAATAAACTTTAATTAAAATTTTTTTCCCAAGATTAAAATATTCTATTTCTAATCCTTTTATTATTTTTGGACAATTAGCAGTTGCATTCTCCATTTTGGATTTTAAAAAAATATATACAATTTTAAAAAAAATAATTTAAAAGAACAAAGTTTTATATACTTCATATAATAAATTATTTAAAAAGCTAATATTTAATTAGTATTTGCTCCCACCATATATATATATATATGAGCTGCACCTAATTTACTTTAAAAAAAGAATTAATAGTAATAAAAAAATTGTGATTGACACATTATACTTTATAATTTTTAGGTACGCTTCTCAGAAACATATATGAACTACACATTCATAAATAAAGAGTGGTATTGAATATAAGATTTGAACATGGGTTAGTACTTATTAAGTGGATAGAACCATGAAGCTCAATCTTAAACTAAGATTGATTGCTTCAATACAAAATGTTTACCAAGACAAGTAAAACAACTAAAACCCAACACTGGATTTAAAAGTTATTTCAGCACAGTGCCCATATCCAAATATTGAAAGAAATTTATGGAAAGAAACAACAAATAAGTGTTGTCATTATGTTTTGGGTTTGGAAATTGTGAAGAAGAATTTGTTTCTATAGACATCATCAAGAAATAGACTTACTATATTAACTTATTTGAAAAAATATTTATTAAAATATAGCAATGGTGATTAGATTGCATGGCAACACTAACATGATTAACATTGATAAGGGAGAGTAAGGTGGAGTGATTCCATTTTTTAAACCTTTTTATAGCAGTTTTACAAGAAATATTTTATAGCTTAAAATAGAAAGCTAAAAATTACAATGCATTGTGTTTATTTAAGTCATCTAAATGTTGCCTTTGATATGATAGTTGTTTGCAAATAATGCTTCAGAACTATAGAGAATGTTAATAAAAGTTATCAGACAAAAGTAAAAAATGGGACTAAAAATAAATACTATTAATACTAAAGTAATATTACATAGATGGAAATGGATAATTATTAATTATAGTAAGTTAATAATTAAAAATACATTGGTTAGATTGTTATACAGAAGGAAATATAATGGATGAAATTAATCATAGAAGTAAAATTGAATAAAGTATTTTAAGAGAAATAAGTTAATATTAAATGGAAATTTGTGTATATGTTTGAAAAGTTTTGTTATTAATTGAGTTGCACCAGTTCTTAAATATAGTTTGGAAATATAGACAATTATCAGAAAAACAAATGCAAAGAAAGTATTGCAAATGAAATATTTGGATGAAAGAACAATCATCTACCAGTAAAAGCATTGCAGGAATTGAAAGACTGAAATGGAACCTGGGCTTGACACATTACTAGATAAGAAAATTTGGACAGTTGAAATTTTAAATTGGATTCCAAGATATTGTAAAAGACCTCCTATGAGATGAATAGAACAAAGAAATTTGTTAATGTTGTGTATAGAGGAGGGGATGGATATACATTGAATAAACTAGATTAAACTTTTATTCTGCAGTTAATTGATAATGGTTAAAAATAATGAGCATCAAAAAGTAATCTAACTATAAGTTTAAATATTTCAAAATAATCAATATAATTCTCTACTAAATAAAATTCCTAATAAAGTATAAAATCAATAATTTTAATAATACATTGTAAAACTATTTTTTTTAATTTTTTCATGATCAACTTTTATCATGTAAAAAAAAGGAATATTCTTTTGTGACAAAGCACTAACTCAGATAATAATCATATTAAGAAAGAATTGTAATAGATTTTTAGCTAAATTCAAATGAAATTTTTTAAAGTGCAAAATTGAAAGCAAAAGCAATGACTTACATTATGTTATTCACATATAAATCTTTAATAAACATCACATGGTCACCATATCCTTTGCTTACACAATCTGTAGGCTAGGATTAAAAATATTATTGTGCTTTAATTTTGGATTTTACATCTTTAAAGTTAACTAAATACATAAAAGGTAGCTTCTAAAGAATTGCATTAGATCCTAAGATCTAAGTGCAGTGCTCTCAGATCCCAAGCTCCTCCTGATGAAAGCATTCAATAAGTAGGTGCTAGATATATATTTTATGCATAAACCTTCTTGCATACATTGAATAGTCTGGTTTGCACTGTCTGGCCCTACAGTATAGAAATTATTACCTCTGATATAAATTCGTGCATGGATTAATGTAATCAAAGAGTCATTAACTAATAGCTAAATGTTTATGGATGGAAGTTTAAGATGACATTTCTAGTATGACCTCAATATATGATCATTTGCATGAATAATAATTTAATTATACTATTACATATATAAAGTGATTAACATTTTGTGAAATGCATATGCAACTTCCTGTAAGTGTGTATGTTCAGTAAACTGTATATATATATATATATATATATATATATATGAACAGTTGCATAGTATATATATATATATATATATATATGCAAAAGTTCATTTTGTATAATTTTCATTTTTATTGTCGGTATAAAAATCTATAAAAAGAGAAAAAGGATGTCAGAATAAAATAAATATGTACAATTACATTTTATCAAGAAAACATTTTAAACATTTTATTAAGTATCTATAAAAATATCAAATTCACAATCAATATTTGGTATAATTATATGTATAAATAAATGTTTTCATATTGATTTTGCATTAAAAAATTAATAATTATTAGATTAGCATGCAAATGAGGAAAACGTATTCATTTGAATATAATACAAATCAAATATTAATTTAAAAACACTTGAAAAAAAAAATCCTGGTCTAACTTTACTTTTGCGAATTTAAACTGAAAAATGGTCTCTTCACATATCATATCCAATTTCTTTTCTTAAAATCTCTTAGTCAAAATAAATATAGCTAGCGGATTTCAGCTTTTAAAATATGTGTTAACTCTAGCATAAAAGAGAATTTCACAAGTTATATCACTTTTCATTCTTTTACAAAATATTTGACCAAAGAATCTCTTTAAAAAAGTCATTGAAAAAAGTTAAAAAATAAAAAATAATGTACTAAAAACGCAGACACTTTTAATCTATATATATATATAATTATAATTTTGATCCCTGCTATAACTTTATTTATAGAATGTGGGTGCCAGTAATTAAAACTTTTTAAGAGCAAAGATTACATTGAAATATGAACAACAGATTGTTATATATTTTTAGTTAACATTGGACAACTTAAAAACATATTATTCTTTATTTTCTATTTCTAATGTAACCTTAATACAACGGAATACAATAGAAGTTAAAAAAACGTAAAAAACTGGTTTTGCTGGATTAAAAATCAAAAGTATCTAAAATCAAATAAAACTAAAAAAAAAAAATAGTCAAGCATTGATGGTCGAGACGTCAGCGACAGCCGCTTTACAAGCAGTTGTCCCGGGTTAGTGGGTTCGCTTCTCGGCTGATGCTATGACACACGAGGAAAAATCTACTAAAAAATAAGTTTGTTTTAGCAATTTGGAACTTCATTTATATTAATAGATATTAATTAAACAAAATTAAGAATGATGATACAATAATGTTATGAGTTGATTTCATTTAATATGTTTATCTCTTTGTTGTCACTAATCTTAAATCAAACAAAAGCATTTTTTTATATATTTTAAATAATATTTTTGATTCTGATTTTTGTTTCTACAGCTATGAACTACATACTTCATTGTCAAACTTTTTTATAATATCAAATGATAAAATCAAACAAAAAACATTTTCCACTATACATTGAGATAGTATATTCCTTTGGAATATATTTCATTTCTGTATAAATTAATTAAATGTATAGAAAGAAATTTTATTAATTTAAAGATATGACATCATTAATATTTTAAAATATTGAGTTGTTATTATTATTTGAAATACATTATACACTATTTTTGTAAATAAAAATTGATTTTATTCAATGACAATTTAAAAAGAAATTAAATTGATTAATTTAAAATAGTAATTTAAAAAAATTAAAAATTAGTTTTAAATGATTTTAAAATACACCTAAGCATTGTTTATTTATGGTTCTATTGAAAAATAGCTAAGAATGGTTTATTATCAAAAAAACTGTTTTGACTATGTGAACAAGGCCATCAGCTCCTGAATTTTGTAAAGGAAAACATACAATTTTAAACTTTCCCAAATGAAGTATTAAATAAATAGTTTTTATCCCAAGAATTTGGGAATCAAAGTTCAAATGAATAAACAACTTCTTCCTGTTTTCATTCACCATCATCAATTGCTGAAAAATCATGATTTTTCTACATCTTCATTTAAGTCTATCTCCTATACTTTAAATGAAATGCCATTATAGTAAAAGAAATTGCTATATTATAACTTTGGATAACATTAATGGTAAATAAGTTAAAACTACTAAACAATTTATAAATCTTGACTAAAAACTTTTTATTTATAATAAATTGTTTTTCACATAAATATCATGCTGACATTAATTATTTTAAATCGTCAATTCTTAAATATTGGATTGATTATTTGTGTATAATTATCAAAACTATATACAAGTAATATTTTCAAAATGTTTTAAATAGAATGATGATTTATTTAATTTTATAGATGTCACATGTTAATACAGATTATGAAATATATAATCTGTGTTATTTAATCATAATTTTAAATAATGATTATTTAAATGGTAATGAATATTTATTTTGTATGTAAGTGATTTGACTGATACTGTATGTAATAGCAACTGAGATATTATTGATATATTTAACTTGATATTATTTATTGGTTTCAGTTATAAATTTCTATGGTTTATTTTGTAATGATTTTATTTTCACTTTCTTAAGCATGGGTAATGTTTCGATCTGTATAAATAATATGGCAATGAAGAAAAATTAACATTTAAATATTTTATTTATAAAATTCTCAGAATAGTTGTTATTTTTATGTCATTACCTAGAATATTGTAGTAGAGAGTTAAAATTATATATACCAAACATTTCATCCATTGCTTAATTTTATATCCCTCAGTGTATAGGTTATTATCATACTAGGTATTGAAATAAGGATAGCTTATTCTGTTTTGGCAATGTCAGATTTTATTATATGGGTTTGTATTGGTAACTATTATAAGAATATTTTTTAAGTAAATTAGTTTGTTTAATAATAAAATATTTTCTTTCTTTTAGTATTATTGTTTCAATTAAAATATTGATAGTGTCCACATGTAACTCATGCTGGGTAAACTTGCCTTTTACTTTAATGATTTATTATTAGTTGGAATAGTTTCATTTTGTAATTTATAACTTTCCAATATTTGTTTGTAATTGTAACTTTGCTAGTAAACTTAACTTCTTTTTTTGATATTTTTATATTAATTATCTATATTAAATTGCATTTGCTTATTAGTAATTATAAATTTATTAAATGCACTTTGATTACATAAGTAATATTTACTGAGGCTATAACCTCGAGAATATGTGTGTAAAATGCGATAGTAGGGACCTCTTTTCTTCCATAGCATAAGCTTGTGGTTAAACACCTGTAGAGGTCCCTACTATCGCATTTTACATGCTTATTCTCTAGGTTATAGCCTCAGTAAATATTATTTAGTTATTAGAAAAATGTCTAGATGTATTATTTAGTGGTACCTTCTAGTAAAGTTACATATGGAATTATTTATCTGTTACAAAAGTACAATATATACTGTAAAAACAGTCATAGTGCAATGCATCCACCTAACAATTTTCTGACCTGAGTTTGAATCTTGGCCATATGAACTTAAACTTGTGAATATTCTATTATTTTACTTTGAGTATAAACTGAGGTGATGTGATTTACTTATATAAAAAGAATGGTGGAAAAAATACTTTATTCTGCGGTATGCTTGCAAATGCTTATTTATTTACATATGTTTATCAATTATCTCCTGATTTATAATAGCTTTGAATATCAGATGGCATAATCAAATAATAATAATAAAATAATAGTTGTTATTTAATATGACCAACAAAACTTCACATTATTTTAGCTTTTGTATATTGCTATTCATAATCAAATTCCTTTATTCATTCTATTTTTTTTTCCATCTTGTATAAACTTTTGTAATAAATAGATACTAGATAATAGTGCTTCTTTCATTTTTATCCAGTGCTGGTTTATTCAAATATCCCCAGATTAATTTCAAACTTTTGGCCTTTATCAGGAAAGCTATTTTTGAACATTTGTAAAAATTTGACATCTATTGATTACTAAAGGTTCCACAAGATAAAAAAAAGAGTATAAAGAATATATGAATTAACTAAGGTCATATGTTTTGTTGATCACAATATATAGAAATAATATATATAAGGTCACCACAATATAAAGAAACCGAACTGATTTCAGACCTACATAAGTATAAAAATGTATAGGCTTGAATTGGAAAATAAAAAATATTCCAAGGTGGGTTAATATTTTGATAGTATAACAAAAAAATCCAAAAAGCTCCTTACTGATGAAAGCTATACAATAATAATTAGTTTGTATGTTTTGGTATAGAACACCAACATAAGGATTTAGTATGCACTATCATCTAGCATCTATTTATTACTAAAGTTATACAAGAATAACAAAAGTGTAGAGAAAATAAAATAATTTGTCAATGATTGTCACTTTTCATTCAAAATTATTTTATTGTTTAGATTATATTTTAAAGTAAAATATATAATTTAATTTTATAATTAATAATTCTACATTTAATATAAATATAATATTAATTTTAAAACTATTTAATATTTAAATCATTTAATTATTTTAATATTACATCTAACATAATTTTTTTTTAAAAAAAAAAAAAAAAATTTCTTTTTTTTACCATCAATGCAGTTTGAATACAAACTCAATAAATCATACAAATTCTTCTTGATGTTAATAATTTTTATATCAGATTATGCTTTTATTTTATTTTTTATGTCTAATGACTGTATAAAGTTGAGCTATGTCATAATTCCTTTAAAAATCATTCTCATGTATTTATTCTATTTAGCATTATGTTTTTTCAGAACAGTAAGTCTGATTTTCTTTTTGATTAACATTTGTAAAAAAAATGATTATTTTTAATAAAAACAGATACATAAAGATGCAAGAAGAAGAATAAATGACAAATTGACAAATTGCCTACAAAAAGACATGTAAGTGAACACTTACAAAAAGGAATGTGAATAGAAAGTTATACTAACAAATTAATATATACATATAGAGATATAGATGCGTAAATAGAAAGATACTAGTGAAATGAATGACTTATTCATTTCATTGTCAGACATGGAGTTTTCCACATGGTTACAATTTGGTTTTACATTATTGTGAAGATAATTACTAGATACAACTGTGCAAAAGTTTTAAAGAAAATGATATAAAATGTAAGTAGTATCTTAAAATAAAGAATTAAAGTAATTATAATAGGTAATATCTAAATGTTTTAAATTATTAAAAGCTATATTTTAAATATAGTATTTTTAAAGTATTTAAACTTAAAAGAATCTAATAAATTATATAAACTATGTTAAAACTGTTTTTCTTATCAAAGATTAAAAGAATCTGTGGAATGATATTGCCAAAAAAATTGATTAAGAATACTACTGTTAAAAGAAATAGATTTAAAAAGATTAATTATTAATTTGCATTGTGGTTTAAATAATTAAATCAAAAATAAGGTAAGAAAAAGATTGCACTTGTTTTGAGGTATGAGATTTGAAAAGAATGGATAATTCAAGCAATTTATTAATTACAGTATTTTGAAAATTTGCACAATGAAATTTATGTAATTAAAATCAAATGGAGCCAGAAAAATGTTGAAAAGTGTTAACAAACATGAGGTCAAAATTATGTGTAGTCAATTTTTTAATTATTAGTTTGGATTCTTGCTTTATTCAAGCTTCATTGAATCATCATTAGGATGACCAAGTATAAAAGTGGAAAAACTGTCAACTAACTGCAATCTAATCTGTACTCTTTGTGACTCATATCAATCTATTTATCACAAATATCTACCAAAATGAAGACAAATATGCTTAAACCTCAAATTTCTAAGATAAACGATTGATAAAGTACACTGTAGAAACTTACAAAAAATGAATATCATTATAAATCAAATCAATTAACACATGCCATTGGTAAAAAAAATATTACTTAAAATCCTCACAATGAACTAGAGATAACTCTAGCTACAAAACGTTATGCTATGTAAGTAATAAAAATAAACTGTTTATTGACTTGACTATTATCCTAATATATTAATCATTTTTATGGTGTCTTAGAAAATATTTAATTTAATATATTATATTTTATTATACATAAAGTGTTCATATAATATATTATTTAATTGATTGCTTAAAGGAAGAAGTAAATATTTGGTTTAAAAAAAGCATTTGCTGTTAAGCATGTATAAAATACTTTACCTAAATTTAAAACAACTAAATATAAAATTTACATCATTTTTTTAATTATATATATAATTAGCTAAAATTTTATCTCCTTTAAAAACAAACAAATGTTTTCTTTTCATGAAGAAATTGTCGACAACTATATAAAGTCAGTAAAATAATCAGGATGTAATATTTATTTTAAACACATTAAATGTGAATGCTTGTAAAATATTTAACATGAAGTGTCCAAATGTAAGAAATACTGACTTATAGTATAATCATTACAGTTTTAAGATTAAACTAAAACTTAATTTTGAGCATTGATCAAGTCCATTTGTATGGAATTAACCCTCACATTAATTAGAATGAATTAAATTTTATAGGTGTGAGAACTTATAAGGTGAATGCTGTTGTTTATTCACTGGCAAATGATTAAAATATAATATATGTATATGTTAAATTTATTTATGGTTATGTTTTGTAAATTTGATTGTTGCATTAAAAAAACACCTCAAATTATTAGGTTGAGTTATTATTAAATTTTACATCAGATCCTAAAGAACCATCTCAGTTAATTAAGCTGCCATTCTCTAGAATTATCATTGTAAGAAAGATGTATTGATTATAATAATCCCATATTAAATATATGTCTGTTACATTGCTATGAAGCTAATATAAATAAATGTCTTGTATTTGTTAGGGTCATCCATGCATATGATTATATCTAGGTTGTTTTAAGGGCCAAGAATTCACTTTATGGCACATGTGTTTGATCATATAATCATGTTAGTAGTATAATATGGAAATCAAATGTTAATGTTTAAAATGAATTAAAGTAAACTTTGGACATTTTACAAATAAGTATGTTCATTTTATATTTGCTTTCCAGTTTGCATGTAAATCAAAAGTTTAAAAGTACTGAAGAAATATCATATTAAATGATTATCATTAAATTAGAATCATAAAAGTAATCAAACCATAAAGAAAATTGTCATAAATTGTTTTGATAGTCTGTAATATAATCATGTTAAGGATAAAAAATATTGTATCTTGTCTGATTATGCTACTTTGTAATTTGTTATTTATTTAAATAGTGTATTAACTTATTTATATGTAATTCATTATGTCACTGCATATTAATTACATATCCATTGTATTGGGAATGGCTTATGTCCCACATGATTTGGTCAAGCATTGCAGACAGTATTGTGTAGTAGTCATTGTCATTATATATTGAAAAAAAAGTTTGTATTCTATTACATTATATAAAAATGAATGTGTGCCTGTAGATTTTCTGATTTTTAATATTAGGTGGCACCCAAATTAATTCAAACATATTTAAGCATAAATAATCTGAATATTACAATAGATAGAAAAATAAACAGTCAGACAGACAGATAGACACATAAAAAAGAGATCTGGCATGCAGATAGGTAGATAGATACAGATAAACAAATAGAAATCTATATATACATTACTTAAATAAAATTATAAAATAAGGATAAATAACCAAATAAATAAATATTGTTCATTTTTGACTAGTTGATCAAAGACATCTAATAATTATGAAAAATTTTATAATATAGGCATTCACTTCAATATTCCATTGAAAATATCTTTAAAAAAAACAGAAAAACAAAAAAGTATGTAACATTTGGCAATAGATCAATTATTAGTCCAAAATTATTTTACTATCGCAATCATAGTATCATAGTAAGTATAAATTGCAGTCATATATATATTCATTTATTATGTAAATAAAATGTTCTGAGTAATGTATTTGAATGAGAATGTTCTGTGATATGATTATCATTTTAATATTATGTATTTAAGCAGTAATTATATGCAGTTGAAATTAGTAATATATGTATATATTACAATATACATATATCCACATGCTTCATTAACAATATAGATCTAAAATGTAAACAGCCTTTAAATATCATGCTGCAGGGCAAAGAACATTTGAAAAGTTTTAACAAAGAGGACATTGCTTATCAGGCTAATCAATTGCTTACCAAATAGTGAAAATGAGAGTGACTTTTCATCTTTTTTTTATTTTCTAGTTAAAATAGTCAGATACCTATTTATTATTAGCTAATACTAAAAACAAAAATCCTACACATAATTATAATATAAATGTCTTGCATTGGTGGTCGAGAGATCAGCGCGACTCCTTGCACTAGCAGGCAGTTGCCCGGGTTGCGGGTTCGCGTCCCGGCCGATGCTATGACACTTAAAAAAAAAAAAAATTATAATATAAATACAATTTTAAATTTACACGATTCGGACTTGATGCATTCAGGAAACCCATATATATATATATATATACACAGATATGCATTCAGGAAAAAATATTAATTATTATAAACAGTAATTATAATAACATAAATGGTCTATTATAATTCTTGCCATCAACTTGAAAATCATCAAGATTTTCCCATACCCTATTTCTCTGTATTTTTTTACATTTTCTAAAAAATAATAAGATTTACTATTCACGTAATAAAATGACTTATTATGTATGAATACCTCAGTTCTTAGAATCAAAACAGAATATCAACAGAGTACTGCAATCAACATCTACACTAGATTATAAATAATAGTATTTTAGCATCAGTCGTTATCCTATTAACGTAATTTATTTAGCATTCAATGAAAATTCTCAATTTTATTATAAAAATATAAAATGTGAAATATTTACATAATGATGTATTTTATATCTTAATTTTTAAATTAGTGTGTTACATCATTTATATTGCTCCCCCCCCCCCGCAAGCATGTTCTAATGATGTCTTTTTCTTTAAATTATCAGCGTCAACACTATTTGATTTTAATCTTTGATTTAATTGAGTACATTATAAATATTAAAAAGTATTAAGTTTCTTTATTTTTCCTCTGATAATACAACTATCAAATTACATTTAGACTAATATCAAAAACATATCAATAGTTAACAGATCATTTTGAAGCATATAATATTACCAACCTCATGCAAACAACAATCAATCTTCGCCACAGCTGCAATTTTTACCGCTTTGTTCACATAATGGCTGGTTTCGCGTTTATTTAAGAGCGTTTATTTTAAACAACTAATATATAATTACAAATTATCGATATAAAATGTTGTATACCTTATTAATTTGTAAAAGATAAAAAAATAAATTTAATAATATAATTACTACAAATATTAAAAAGCTTTTGTTAAAAAATTATTCTTATGTATTACATATGATATTGCCTTAGCAAGAGAGTCATTACTTATACGTCTGTATCTATCTACTTTTGTGACCAAACTTAAAATTATGAAGAAATAAAAAGATCTAATGCTTTTTATTTAGCAGAAAATTATAATAGTCTTAAATCAATAGGAAATTATATGTTTGTTTTTTTTTTCTCTTAAATACCTAATAAACAAATACTGAAGCTATAAAAGTAAAAAAGCTTTTAAAAATATGTTACTACAAAAGAAAGGTTTCACTGCCGTGCTCCCTCTCATTTCATGAATAAGTGAATATTAAGAATAACTTACTCTCAGTTTTGCAATGGGTGGATCTTATCAATTTTTCCCCCACTTTGTTTTACTCTCTACTAAACACAGCTACATAACCATTTGAAAAACAATATTTAGTTGTTTGAATGGGTTGGCTATTGATAATTTATTTTAAAGAAAAGTCTTAAACCAGATTAAAAGTTATATTTGTTTAGTTTTTAACAGAGTTAGGTGAAAATTCAAGTATGGGGTAGGCTTGCTTTGCACCATTATTACACTGTGAGATGTTTCTATTTAGTGTTAATATAAATAAAACGAAAATTATAAGGATAGAAAGAAAAGCTAAAATTTTGATAATCTCAAATTGGCTTAAAATTTTTAATCAGTTCAGTGTTCTTAAAGATGAGGAATCCAACTTTCTAAATGAAGGTAATGAAATAAATAGAGCAGAATGATTATTAGTATAGCTAAAATAACTTAAAAGTAAAAAATATATCTCTCAGTGAGTACTGGAAGTGGAATTTTTTTAAAAAAGGCTAAATATTTGCTGGTAAATCATCAAAAAATTGTAAGGCATACAAATTTTGAAGATTATAAAAGGTAAAAAAAAGGTTAAGTTGGAATTGCAGAGCTACAATGTAGAAATACTAACAACAATAAATGCTATCATTACACATATTACTGATAACATTTTAATATTTGTATTAATTACTAAATCTCTTAAATCTGATTTACTGCAAACAAGAAATAATTTTGTGCCCAAAAGGTTCTTTATTGACAATTAAAGGAATATTATAACTTAGAAATAATTATCAATTCATACAACTTGGAAAATTCAGAATTATGTTAATTACTACATTAATATATATATGTGCTCTGGGCACAGGTAATGAAGCTATTAATAAATTGTCAAAATTTTTACTGCCAAGCGCTTTCGGGACAGTCTACAGTCCCATATTCATGGTGAGTTATTCTGTTAATAACTGTAAAACTATGCAAATTTTATGCAAATTTATATGCAGATGTTACGTGGACCATATACAAGATAGGGAATAGCAGGCCTCTCTTCTGTTGATTCCCGATGGGTCAGCCGCAATGAAGTAAGTTTCCCTAACTTTACGTTTGGTGTCGTTTGTTTCAGAGCAAATGACACTGGCTGTGGTAGGTAGAAAAGCATGTCCAGAGTTTCTCTGTGTTCAACAAAAATCGAATTACCTTCATACTTTGTTTTGGTTTTATTGTAAAGGTATCGGTGTTGAACTACTCTGGTGGCAATGTTAGTTTTGGTTTCTCCATAATATGTTGCCGTACAATTTCTTTGGGGGCAGGTAATTTTGTACACAACTTGAGGGGTGAGTTCAGGTTTGATCCTGTCTTTGGTATTATTTATCAGTCTATTGGTGTTGGGAGGTGAACGGAAGCGACTTCAAAGTCACATGATAGTTGATTGATAAGGCTTTTAGCTGTAGAGTGAACATATGGGATTAAGATTATTGGTTTGTTTTCTTTCTTGTGGTTGTGGTTTATTTTATAGAAAATTTTTTTGACTTTTCTGTTGATGGATGAATAAGTGTGTCCAATTTTCCTTAAATCAGTTATATAATTGATGAGATTTTTTTCTTTTATCTGCCTCATATGGTAGAATGAAAAAAATAAACACTACATATTGTGAACATACTACATCATATTCAGTATAAGCACATCTTCAGTATAGATTAGAGCACTGACAATTAAAAGATGATATAACTGCTACAAATGTTGTGTGTGGAGTAATTTTTGTTTCTATATTATTGTGTATAATAAAATGTGTTAGGCTATTTTCTGGGTTTATTGTTATATAGGAATTGACTACTTGTGTATTCAAATCAAAGAGTAAGAACGTAATGCTTTTTATTTCAGCATAGCAGCCCTTTTTGAGTTAATGATATAAAATGGAATATTTTTAATATTTTCTATTACTAATCAAGAGAAGTTTTAAAATGATCTAAAAATACTATCTGGGTGCCTAATCTATAATTAACAAAAAATATTACATTTGCATACTTCCAAATTCCATGCAACTCTCATATAAAAATGAAAGAAAAGATAATAAAGTGCTAAGGAGATAAAAATACTCTTATTTATCGAATATTGTGTAAAGGCATGTAGTAATATGCACATATTTACATATTTCTTCCTACATTAATACTTTTCCTTACCTGTTTCTGTCTGCCTTTTGTTTTTACTTAAAATTTATAGTCACTTAGATCATCATAAATCTCTCATGACATTGATCATCTTTACATTATGTGTGAAATCACAATTCCATTTTTTAATTACATGCATAGCAATTTTAACTCTATTTTATTGTTTTTTGTACTTTATTTTTTCATTGTTTTCTTAGAGATGGACCATATTTATTTATAGAATACTAATGTAATAACAATTATCACAATAATTATGAAACCGTTCTATCATATAGTTGTAGTAGACATTATTTTACAGGAAATAGTTTATTAATATAATCAATTAAATACACAAGGTAAAAAAATTCAAAATTGCTCATTGCCTATTCACAGCAAGCCTCTATCTTTACAAGTATTTAAATCATATCAATATTTTAAATTTATTTATAAATAAATATGTATTCTTATTTAACTTGTTCTCTTTTTGTTGTTTTTCTTTTTTTTTTTTTTTGGAATTAGAATGGGCATATCCAGTGGTTGCTAAAGATATGTATGCAAATATAAAATTGCAGACCAAACTAACATTTCACCCATGAATATTTTATAAGAGCTGAGAAAAGGAATTGCCCTTCTCTTTTAACATCCAGTAATAAATTAGACCCTAAAACAGAACTATAATAAATCTAAAAACAAAATTTTAAGTAAACATGATATTACTTATGAATAGCTTAAAATCAGCTTAAATTTATATTTACATTGAGGAATTAATTATTAATTTTTTTTATAACCTTACACACTATCACAATTCAATAAATAACTATTGTCTAATCTGCATATTTTTAACTGATATTAAAAAAATACCAGACCAAATATGATGTATAGTCTCATATTCATATTTATAAGCAGATAAGGAAATTCCAGTTACATTGTTGGCTTGTAAATTATAAATTTAAATGTAAAGAGTGGCTAGTAAGTTAGATGTTATTTTATTATATTTGCCACTTTATAATTATGAAAGTATGGTATTAGTTATCTAATATATTATAATAGTTTGCAAAGTTATTAAAATAATTAGTAATAATTCTGTCTTGTAGATTTAAATTTAAATGATTCTAGAAAATCCATTATGCAACATTTAATAGTTTCAAATTTTACCTTTAGATTTATTGTTGTTTTGATTTACAATTTATTTATTAGTTTACATATTAAACAAGATATAACTTATTTTTTCAACTGCTAATAAATTCTAAGTACAATGTTTGTCTGACAAATTAAATGTTAAATTGTTGAGTATTATTAATATTGGGATTGTCTAAGTGTTAACTCGTTTTTAATAATATATATATATATATATATATATATATATATATATATATATATATATATATATATATATATATATATATATATATATATATATATGTCACAGCTTTGATTCATAGAATATCAAACTAGTATACTTGGTAAACAATGATAGAAAAATAATAAAAGGAGGCTTAGTATATCACAAATAACAACAAAGTTGGAAGCAGAACAGCTAATACCATTCAATTATTGAACTAGTTGAGTCTGTAAATTATCTTATTTATATATTAATCTTTCCTGCCTGACTCATAAAAAAATGAGTAGATTTGACGTCACTCTAAATCGGCTACTTTTTATCCCATGTATACATATTATATGTCATTCGAAAGAAAATCAAAAGTTCTGTAAGATGGTGCCCTCTTCAGAATTATTTTACAAGTAAAAAATCAATAAAAATGACCATATATGTCAAACAAAGCCAAAGCACCACCTCCTCACCACCTTTTTTGAATCTTATTGGCTGTCCAACTTCTCTCAAAAAGGGAAATGGCTGCCAAAAGTAAAAAGTTACATTCGTTTTGATTTTTATTACGAAAATGATAAACGAATGTTTACAACATTTTAAACAATATTTGAATTGAATTACAAATTATTATTGATAAAATAATACTAAAAATCAAATTATTTTAGAAAAATAGTTAAGATATTACCAAGAATTATTAATTATTGCTACATATTTATCATAATGTTAAAATGAAAAAAGATTGCTGACGCAATCTTTTTTGGTTGGTTGAATAGCGGTTACTTTTATTTCACTGCAATTGAATATTTTTTAAATTATAAATCAAATTTTATTTTTGAAAAGACTTTCGTTTACTTTCATAATCTGACAATTTAGTAATATACTTTTTACAAACGAAACTAACGTATTTGTATTATTAAAAGTGAATCTATTTTAACAATAGATTTTGTTAAAGTTGTGAGTTGGCCAATTAAAAGTTTTGATTTTTAACTCATTCGCCAATTAAATAATAATCATTAAATTAATAGTAATAAATAGACACTATAACAGTGGTAAACTGAATAAAATGAAGCAACTATGATTATGGTAGTTGAATTGAAAGTGCACTACACCAAACAGATAATGAATAATGAAGAATAACACTTTATCAGGCATACTAATATTTGTTTGTAAAATTATTATGTGTTTAGATTTATGAATGATTAATATTTGAAATATATATATATATATATATATATATATATATATATATATATATATATATATATATATATATATATATATATATATATATATATTATATATATATATATTATATTTAAATATTTCTGGATATTATTACTTAGGAAATACCAAGTAAGACTGCTACTGATTCAACATGGTATTTGATTGGTATGCTAACATTTGTCTTCTCTATGATTTTTTGAAACAGATTCTGGAGAGACCTTTCCTTGCCTATTAGAGCCTGCATTTTACCTATATAAATATACAATAGAATCTCATGAAAGGATTCCCATTTAATGAGTTTTCATTGTTATAATTCTGATTTTAAAATTCTAAAAGTTATATTAGTAGTATGCATGCTTTTTTGAAGTGTTAAGCAGAAATATAATTACAGTGTTTATTTAAGTATCTCATGATTTTTTCAAACTATATAAAATAAAAATTGTAATTAATATTCCTTTATATATATATATATATATATATATAGTTCATTTACTTGAATAAAATGTTACAATAAATAAATTTAAAACTAATCAAATAATATTTTTAATAAAGTTTTTATTTTCCTAACTTTATATTTACAAAATTAGAACTATTTTAAACATCTAATAGAGTTCAAAATTAATTTTCACTTGCAATTTAATAAAAGGTATATAAGTCTCCTAAATGAAATATTATTTATACCAATAAATTAACATATTATTAGAAGTTGCTATAGATCAAATGATATTATTTCAAAGAGCATAAACTAATTCATAGAATCTCACTATTACTGTATGCATATAATTCTCAATCTCAAAGTAATCAGTATTCAATATGCACTATTTGATCATGTTACTAGTGGATGAAGGATACTCTTATATCCAAATCCAAGATAGACATTTTTAAAAGATAAGAAGTTTGTCTTATTTTTGTATCTAAAGGCAATTATATGGGCCAGTCTAAAGCATTTTAAAATAAGAGCATGAAGATTTAATCTTTATAATGTCTATTACTTTTAATTTAAGTTAAACCCAGCAAATTTTTCAAATTTATGGCTGGTAAATGTTAGATGAGGCTAGAATCAATTTAATAACAATATAATTTGCAGGTGCAGTTTTCATTAGTCATTCTTTAAGAGAATATAATCAGCCTTCAACATGTACTATTTATGTTACTAACTTCCTGATGTTAAAGTAAGTATGCAGGACACTCAAAATCAAAAGCAAGATACTATAGCTCATTATTGCAGAGGATTTGAGCACAGACTGTCACACATTCTTCAGCTATTAATTCTATCTCATACAAAGACTGTGTTCAAATCCTCTACAATTATATCTAATTTCCAAGTATATTAAGTTGTACCATATTCTAATATTATAGCTTATTATATAATTAGTGAAAACAATTTAATATATTTTGTAATTTTTTAAATATGATACATTTATGATTGAATATTTTCAAGCACCTTCCCTTTCATTAGTGTAAACATATCACTTTAAAAATAAATTATAGAAGATTAAAGTAAGTGAGAAAAACATGTATATAGTTTATTTAAACAGTAAACAGTTAGAGCATGTTAAAATAAAAAGATTCTAAAAAAAATTAAATACTAATTTTATGAATACTAAAACAATTAGAAAGCGAAATTAGGTACTGCAGAACTATAAAAATATGTAATGAAAATCAACATGGCCATAATGTAACTTTAAGCCACTTCATGGTTAAAAATCAAGTTTTAAATTCATTTAATTCCAGGAAAGTTGTTAAAAAAATTGCTGACAAGAATTTCAAAGCTAGTTAGAACTGCAACTTTAGAAATAAAGAATAAAGCAATTTCATGTCAATGTAATACAAGATGAATCTTTAAGAAAATTGAAACCAATAATAAAATCAAATAATAGTATCTAAATTAAAAGATTTGATTACCATGATATCAGTTGTATTTTTTAAAAAATATGTTTAATTTAATTACTTGACAATAATATTATTTTTTATTTCATTTTGATTTTGTTTATAAATGTTTAAATAGCTGAGATAATAAAATATAGTAATTAATAAATAATATAAATTATTAATGAAAAACATCTAAGTTTATTTCATATGTCAAATGGGGGAAGCGAACCCAAGCTAACTGCTTGAAAGGCAGCTATGCTAACTACTAGGCCACCACCTTTTGACAAAATACATCTAAGTTAAAATTATTTTTTGACTAAGTTTGTATAATATAGGTTTGTTACTATAATTTTTTTCAAATGATAAAGAAACAAAGTGCAATTAATTTAATATCTCCCTTCTATTAATAATGTAAGATATTACTATATAAACAAAATAACTATCCAATATATATTATTAATCATCATTTTAACTTTAATATATTAACAAAGAAATACTCAACACAACTTTCAATATAGCACTATTATATAAACTTTTACAATTAACAATGCCATTAGCTAAAATGCAATCTAAAAGTATATATATATACAGAAGAAAAATTAACATTAAAATACAAAATAATTATTAAATAAATATTAAGAATAAAAACTGTGGGATATTTTTATGTGTGCGATTATAAATTTCAATATAATTTATATTTTTTTTAATGTTAGTAGTTAATATATTAATTATACACGTGATATGTTCTCCAATTGCAGGTTAAATATTTTTGCAAATGAGAGTCGTGAACTTTGATCCTTGGTAGTAATAGTTTATTACTTATTTATCTTTTTAGTAGCTCAAATTTTAGATTTATCTTATAAACTTTACTAAACACTTTACATGATTAAGATGTAGGCGTATATGTCATTATATTTACTAAATTCAGTTTTCAAATTTTAATGCTTATCAACAATTAATACACGACAACTTGTAATAATAATAAAAATTAGAATGATACATTGATTTAAATATCTTCCAAGTTTCATTAATTTATTTACTGATAGTATAAAAATAGAATTGTTGTATGAAAAACACAAACATCCTTAACTTAACCTTTTAATTTGCGATTTATTAAAACAAATGTACAAAATAGTTTTTTTTTTTTTTTACAAGTAGTATTTTTATAGAAAAGTTAAAGCAAATAAATTACATTTCTGAGAACTATGAACAAACTGGACACCACTCTACATCCATAAGTGCATAAAATATTAGCAAATTTTTCAGCAACATCAATAAATGATTGCTTAATTACAATCTAAATTTAAGACATAAGTGGTTCACTTTGTTCCATCTATTATTTGCATTTATAAACATTGTTAACTCTCCAAAGTTTAGATTATTTACATTTAATTTACATATACATTAAGTTGTACATAGTTCATATATTTCTATATGAAATCAATTTTGGTTTATTCATAAGCATTGTGATGCTGAAACATCCCCAGAAAATTGTTAAATGTTAAAATTATGATTAAAATATCAATAATATAATAATCATTCAATATTTTCTATAATTATTATGTAAATACAACTAATTTATCCATTTTAAAAAATTATTATTATAAAGGATAATTGGCATTATATTCAAAGGTGCTGCTAGCTGGGGCAGTGCCAGAAACATCATATTCAGTAAATGTCAGAAAATTCCACTGAGAATCATTTGCATTTATCAATGTGCAAAACTAACACCACTGAAAATGCATGCTGCAGCAGAGTAGGCAGTTATTTAGGAGTGATATCTGGTTTCTCTTCAGAGTGAATACATTTTTATTGTTTTAGCTGAGAATAAGGAATAAAATATTCTGTTGTTTTTTCATATAATTAATATTTATAAATGAACATCGAAATAATTATTATAGCAAAATGTAACAAAATAATAACAGAAATATTATTTTAAGTTTTTATCATGATAAATATTAGTGTAGAATATATTAAAATATATATTTTCTCATTTGTCATTACAGGAAAAAAATTGAAATAAAAACTAATGGTCAATGGACTTCATATATTATTTATTAAACAACAGTTAGTAAAAATTAAAAAAATACATTAGCTCTTTTAACTATTATGGAAAAATTAAGTGATTGGGTGCTTGTGAAATTGGAAATCCTCTCTATGTGCTTTCTTGCTTTCTTTTTCATAGTGTTACTGAAATAAAGCACATGTGCTCAAAAATGTAACGGGCCCTGACTGTATGAGAAATACATAAGGCTTGTTTAATATTATGTTTTAATATTGTATTGTGTAACTAATTACCACTAATAATTACTACAGTTGGAGATCACTTTCAGGTTAGTAATTGCTATTTTAATTTCCATGTATTAATTAATGATTATGTTTGTTTGATGTTCACATAGATGATTCTTAGTATGAGATTTGATTGTTAACATGCTAGATAATTATGATATTATGCATTTCTATATTTTTTTATTTGTCTTTATATTCATATCATCTTATGCAATACATACTTGCTTCCTTATCCTATCTGATAGTGTGAAACATCATCATCATGGATAAATTGCATATGATGCCCATGGATCTTTGACTTAATTAAGGCCTATGCTATTATAATGGATTTTGTATGGTTTCATAAACAGGGGATTAACCACCCCTTTTTTCTCCATATCCCATAGGTGTTTCAGAAAGCACTGGGATAGCAGATCATTGGTAGTCATGAAATGACCATAGTCTAGATTACTTGCTTATTTATTTGCCTTAACTCACCAGAAATGCTTACTTTAGCACATAAATGAAGTCATTAAAATACATAGATTTTAACTAAATATTAGATTTATAAATGTGTTGTGTTCAAATCTTTAGGATTTTGGAATTTTCAAATCATTAGCTTGAATAAAAATAAAGATGACTTCTGATTGTATATATATATTGTAACGAGCACAGACGTTCGTTACATTGTTTTTTTTTTTTTATTAAACATGAAAGTAAATTAAAAAGTTCGCATTTAAAAATTGTCTTTAAGAATTAAAAATTGAAATTAAATATCATCTTAAACTCTTATATATTAAATCGCACAGATAATAAAAAATTATTAAAATAAAACTTTATTAAAGAAAAAGTATTTTAAAACTAAATTTTAAAAAGATTTGGAAATAAAATTATATCTTTAAATTTATCTTTAAATATATCTTTGATTTGGAAAACAGGTTAATTAATCAGAAATGGAAATGATAAATTTAATTAGTCAAATGTAAACCAGCCTTGGGCATTTAAATGTAAAAACATAGGTCAGATAGAAAAACAATAGAAACTGTTAGCAAATAAGAAGAAATCCCTATGGAATCGGACCGCAGCGAAAGGACCATCGCATCGGTGACGTAATGTAAATTCAATCCTTCACATTAATATAAAAGGACAATTTGAAAATTATTAATCAGTGAGAGTTATTGATGATTATTACGATGTAACAGCTAGGTGTTAGTGCTGAGGGGATTGAAAAAGACGCACAGCTTCAATCCCTTCAGTTCTGCTAAGAAAGGAAGAAAAATGAACCATCGTTTCTACATTGAGGACCAACTACACTAAAAAATCTCCGGATGGATAAATAAATCGGCCAACAGGATACCAATCTTCGGACGACGTGGGAATTCACGTTCAAACGGCAAGGAATATATGAAGATGAACTATTTAAATAACCGTAAGAACTTTAAAATTTATGAACAGTAAATTAAAAACTTTCCAGATTTAAATAATTGCAATATTATTCTATCTGACCAACATTATTTATTAATTAGTTATAATTTTATTTAATGTATTTATTTTGTAAAATCATTTCCATTTATTTATTTTTTGTTCTTTAAGTTTTATTATGATTTTTGTTTTCCGTTAAATTAATTATAAAAATGTTAAACTTAAGTCGGGCGTGAATGGCTGTATAGATTTGTAAAGTTATATTAGGGGAGGGTAATCTTAGGTTATTTATGTCGTTGTTAGATTGGGTCAATGGATTGGATATATTGATGTAGTTAGTAGATGTAATCGGAGATTCGCTACTGGCAGAATCATTTATATATATGCCGCACTCACCCGGTTGCCTATGGAAGGAATTATAAGACGGAGAACGCAGTTCCTTTCTATGGAGTTTTTTTTATTGTTCTTCTCGTTAGATAGATGTAATATTCCTATCTGATTGAGAGTCAATGTCTTTTCTTAATTCTTTTGGTGCTGCCGTATTTCGTATTACATTGAATACATCGATATATCAGATGGATTGATGCCAGTTTGACTGCGAATTTTAGCCTAAGGTTAAATAGGGATAGAATATTTTAATTTCAATGCAAATCTATGTAGTATTCATACTCGATTCTAAATAAAAATGCATTAAATTTAAGTTGTTTATAGACGCTTGCATGGATTGTTT